>JAZGTJ010015108.1:0-11878 GCA_036877575.1 Botia almorhae
GTAAAGCTCTTCCTGTCCTCTTCTCTCTCAGCCTACATTGAAGATGTGGCTCGCTGTGTGGACCAGAGCAAACGTCTCATCATTGTTATGACACCAAACTATGTGGTGAGACGTGGCTGGAGCATCTTTGAGCTGGAGACACGTCTGCGCAACATGCTGGTTAGTGGAGAGATCAAAGTCATCCTTATTGAATGTTCTGAGCTGCGGGGAATTATGAACTACCAGGAAGTGGAAGCTCTCAAACACACCATTAAACTTTTAACAGTCATTAAATGGCCGGGACCCAAGAGCAGCAAACTCAACTCCAAGTTCTGGAAGCAGCTACAGTATGAAATGCCATTTAAGCGTCCTGAACTCAAGCTGTCACATGAGCAGGTGCTGGATGTGAGCGAGCAGGGCCCTTATGGTGAGCTGCAGACCGTCTCTGCAATCTCCATGGCCGCAGCGACTTCCACTGCCATGGCGACCACACATCCAGAGCTGCGCTCTACTTTCCACAATACGTTCCACACACAGCTGCAACAGAAGCATTACTACAGGAGTTACGAATATGACATCTCGTCCTCTGGTACCCTCCCACCCTTGTCATCGCTGGGCAATCAGCACACCTACTGCAACATCCCCATGACTCTACTGAACGGCCAGCGACCACAGGCCAAAACGTCCCGTGAGCAACAGCAGGGGATAGAAGAGCAGCACATTAACAATGCTATGCTGCCATTGTTACCAAGGGAAACCAGCATTTCCAGTGTCATCTGGTGACATCACCGGGGATGAGCTTTGATGCATTTATTATAACATTTAAAAACAAAGTGACGCTGTCTGCTGTCGATTCACAGGGATTTAAAACAAGAGGGCGAGAACTCAACCTCATAACTCAACACAGGCCATTGAGGAGCTCATTCTGTTTCAGTCTCACAATATCCTCAAGGAAAACAGGGTCTTGTACATATATTTACAGTTTCTTTGTAACATTGCTATTTTAGTTGTATTTTTTGTTATTTTTTACATTTTTACCATAAATGTTTTATATAATTTTTTCCTTACAAAAATATTGAACAAACAACTTTCAGTAATGACTGACCTGTTGTATTTTTCTCTTTACTTGTAGTTTGAAACAAAACTTGTTTTCTAAAAAATTATAGGATTTGTGGCATTGTGATGTTTTCTTTGAAAAGGCAACTTTGTTATAAAACAGGAGAAAATATTTTTTGCAGTTAGTTGATGACATTAATCCACTTAAAAAATGTCATTATGCAAATGCTACTGAAGCCTAAAGCTTGAATTCTTCCTGTCAAACGAGTCAGCAGATATCTGGTTAAGATCTGGAGTTAATCTGCTGCTCTGTTTCTCTCTCAAGAGAAACTGAGACTTTCTGTTCAAAAGAAAAGTAACAGCTTTGCTGTTAGCTTAATAGTGAAAAAAATTAATCATAGAAAAAAAATATTTTAAAAGAAAAATATATTTTTGTAACAAGTGTTTGCTTGGCAAGACCTGCTTTAGACACATTTCATTCATGCCACTAATTAAAACACTGAGGCAAAGAAGTCTTTTAAGAGAACAACATTTCAGTCATCCTGAGTAAGCAGGTGGAATGAATGTTGGTGTTTATATTTTTCCCATGACGTAAGTGTCCACAGCTGAGTGTCCACAGCAGCTAGATGTCTAATTAATTTAGAATATGATTATCTCTTTATATTTACAAAGACATTTTACCATTGAGAAAGTGCTTTTTATTCAAATCTCTGTCTCAATATCTGTTTTGTCACTGCACATTAAAACCTGGTAACCTCCACTGTAGTGCCTCCTGCTGCTCCACAATGACACGCCACCTACAGGTTTATAGCACCCATGCATTAGAATTGCATTCTCTCACTTCCTGATTGTAAGTCACTGCCATGACATCACTTTGTCTCACCAGCTGCCATCTATTCACATGATAATGTAGCGTTTGTAGAAACTGACAGTACGGGAAGGAGCAGTACTGGGTTGATTTTTACCTCATTCTATATAATGAGCATTTCCAGTGCTGATAGTCCAGTAAACAGGGGCAGCTTATAAACACCTCTATTCTTATATCTCAAAGAAAATTAACGGACACAACGAGAGAGAGGCTGTGAGGGTCAGTCACTCACCCTGTATGTGTGGAGCTGTCCAGGCATTTATTTATGAAACTGTCTCAGAAATTAAGCTTTTTATGTTCCCTACCAGACCAGTAATCAACAACATGCCAAAGCCTCACTTTCAATGTAAGGGTTAGGCTTTACACCAATAACTTACTGCTTCGTTAATTACGTAAAACCAAAGCTGGCAATTAGTGATTGTTAACAAGTTCATCAGACATGCTGACGAGTCTTCAGATATCAGGTGTAACTCAAACAGAACTAGTGTAATTAAACCCATCTCTGGATTTAAATATTGAAACAAAGTCCCCTGCTGCAGTATCAATTTCAAAACATAACAGTCTGTTGTATCCGCTCACAGTGTTTATCAGTAGTGCCAAAAAAACATTTTTACTAGAAATAACAGACAATATGCAAAAATGTGTAACTTACAGAAGTGGTGAAAGAAACAGGGTCATATACCTTCTCAGCTCTGTTTAGAATATGTTGGTGCTTAGCTCCTGTCAGAAACACTGATCTATTAAAAGCCTTGCAGTCATTTGTCTGAGAGGGTGCCAATCAGATTATTTCCATGATATTGTTTTGATTGTCATACTTTTACTAGTTTGTATTTTTTGTATTTTATTACATTGTGTAAATATAAATCAGTGGTAATAAGACGAAGACAATCTAGCCACCTTCATGAACAAACCAATGTTTTCTGATATATCTGATAAAATTATATAATAACAAGAACAACAACAAAATATAGCACAGAAATTGTCTCTAACACTAAAGATTAAGGTTCTGTTTGTCTTCTGTTTTTGAAATGCTCTCTATTTTTATTCTGTACCTGCAATGTTAAAGAGATATTATTAATAACAATAAAAATACACATTTAATAATAATATTTCATGTCATCCTATTTGTTTACAATAAAGATAATTAACATTTCCATAAAACAATTTTGTGTATTTTTAATACACAGATAAGATATTTTGATAAGATTGTAGGTTTAAGAATCTAAATGATGTTAATCAGGTTTTTAATCAAGGTTATCACATTTATCACCAGTTTTTAAACATCTCAGGACAAACCTTGTTTAATAATCAGTATTTAAATAAAATACTAATGCAAAGTAGCAAAATAAGTAGCAAAAAAATCTAAAGTAGCAGAATGTTATATATACATATATTTTGTCTTAGTAGCATTGCTGTTAGCTGACACGACCCAGATGTTCCGCAATGCCTGTTGTCTCTTTGTGAAAGCACTAAATTGTTGCAGCAGGGTCAAATACTTTGTTTAGCCCATGAAAATGCTTTGAGATTCCAATTGTCAATCATTTTCATTTACCAAGGGGCCCATATATGGGAAACAGAAAATCAAGTGTGGTATTTTACCATGCAAGAATAAATCATAATTTACCTGTTATAGTACACAATCCTGTATAAAAGCTGTTTCTCTTTGAGATGAGTGATTTAGGCACGAAATAATGTATGTGGCCCTGCTGGCAGAATAAGTCCACACTGGAGTCTAAAGTACAAACACTGACAGAACACTGCTATTACTGTAACCATGACAACTGTTTCTACCCTGAAGCAGGATGTGGAGAGAAGAAGGTTGTCATCTTTAAACCAACATTATGGTATGTGATAGTGTGGTGCAGTGCTGAACAGTGGAATGCAGTTTTGTCCTGGCAATATTTCTTAGACTTCATGTGCTCAGGTCTAGATTCAAATGGTATAGTCCAGAGAGTGCTGACAAAGATGCTGCACTCCACTGCACTCTAACTTTAATTAAGATAATTGTGTTTGGGACCAATGCTGATCATTGCCTGCAGAACATAATGACAGGGGCTTTGTTAATTTTTAAATGGAACACACAAATCAGAATATGGGTCATTCCTAGAGATTTTCACCAACCCAAAATACTGTAAACTGTCTGTTAGGTGAAGTGAAAGAAAAATTATCCTCAAACATTTGCTCGGGCTGCTGTTTATGGCTAAGAGTATAAATGTCTCCTTTGAATTACAGCGATCATGTTTGCTCTTTTTCTCATGTATTTTCTCTGTTATGAGCCTGTAGCTAAATCAGAAAACACCCCTTTCCAAACTGTTCAAACAAAGCTGAAGGCATACACTCTTTACACTGTCGACTGTCATAAACACCCTAACCCATTCTTTATAAGTATGTCCACATATTTCAGGTAATATATTTAACATCATGTAAAACATACATTAGAGATCTGTACACTGCTGCCCTAAAGCTCTTTTTTTATAAATAATCTGTTTGCATTAAGCATTCTGTCCAAAATCATTCTGTCCAAAACATTCTAGCAAATTATATTCTGCAGCACAGAATATTAAATGATAAAGTTACTAATGAAGTAAATAATAAAGTTCCTGCTGCTAAAATTAACAATTGCCCTCAGATTTGCCGTTGCAGGGGATTAATTATTTATTGGTAATAGTAATGAAATGTGATTAATATTTTTTATTAAACTTTTACTAGGGGTCGAGTGTTAGCCAAATATGCTCTACAGTATATTTACATTTACATTTACATTTAGGCATTTGGCAGACGCTTTTATCCAAAGCGACTTACATTGCATTATACTACACATTGATCACTATACATTGAGTACGTGCAATCCCTGGGATCGAACCCATGACCTTGGCGTTGTTAACGCCATGCTCTAACCACTGAGCTACAGGAAAGCTTAATATTTTATGTTCAACAGTGCCATCTACTGACCATCGTTAGCCTCTGCCTCTGCTTCACATACATTCCTGGCCAAAGCTTAATGTTAATAGTAATTATAATAAATAAAATATTAATAATTGGTGCTATTGCTAATGTGTTAGATATACAATATGTGATTCAATAGAATAAAATATTTTATGAATATAAAGAGCGAGTGATTTAAAATCCGTGTAAATTTAAAATCAGTGATGTAAATCCACTACAGCATCAACAGCAGTTTTTTGCCCATTAAATGTCCAGAACAGCTGGTAAGAACTTTAGGTTTCATTTAAATTCTTGCAGAACTTTTTGTATAAGAATTTACGGATTATTTATCTTTTACAGTATTACTATACTTCCAGCTTTGCCTTAACATAGAAAATACACTATGTTGCTGTTAATTTACTGTCTTTGAAAAAACAATGTGCAGGAAAATAATTACAGGTGGATCTGTGAAGACCGCTTGAGTGGAATTGTGGCTTGTAGGCTGTTTTAGATGCTTCAAATTTTAGATGCTGTCTCGCACCCACTGCTCTGCATATCATGCTTGCCAATGTACATCCTCAAGTTTGAAGGTATCCCAGGCTGTATGCGTATTATCTGGTTCTGCCAGATAATACGCATACAGCTTCTTAAAGTTTCTTAAAGCAATTAGTGTGTGTGTGTGTGTGCGTGTTATTTCTAATACAGTTAACCTCGCAAAAGAGTTCACAAAATGACATCACAAATAAGACGCTCGTACGACTCATAAAACGAACAAATACTTTAGATTTTTAATGACAAAATATTTGATCGTTTTCATACATAAATATTCAGCTAACGAATTTAACGTTAGAACGGATGTAAATTAATACCTTTGATGACGTGAAATAATGATACTGAAAGCTAATTGGCTTGAATGATCAACGCCAATGATTGGTTATAAAAGCGGAAGAGGCACGTTTCGTTTAAATTTTGGCGGGAAAGATATCTGTTTAAATGCGCTGATAAGCGCGATTGAATCATGAAAGCAGATGTGCGCGGTCTCCTTCGGCGTTTGTTGAGTAAAACTCGCCTGACTTGCCGCAAACAATTACCAATTTTATTAGTTTTTTTAATGTTTTTGAGGATGCTCATTGGTTCTCGTTTTCTGTCCGATGGGCTGCTTTATCTCTGTGAACAGTTTTTGATGTCTACAGATTTTTCCCCTCCAGAACTCCAAGGTGACGTGTAATCTTCTCAAAAGAAGTGAGTTCCTACTGTCTTAACGATAATAAATGCAAATCCAGATTAAAAACGAGACTGAAAGCTGATTGATAATGTTAACAACGCTGTTCTTGTCTCAATTTAAAGTACGTTCTGTAGAATGTAGTTATTGACAGAGAGTTACCTTTCTAAATGCACCTACTCTGAACTGATAATATTGCTACTATACCAATTTGAATGTTTTTCAAGAATTTAATTTTTAAAAATAATTTAGATCTCTTATACCATAGATGCCACACCTGAAGCCTGTTTTTGTTTAATCTACCAAAAATCTGTTGAATAAAACTTTAGCATTTAAGATGCGGGTGCAGGTGTTTTAAGGTTTCCTTACTAGAGATAAGAATGCTTTGCCAAGTGTTGCTTCTGTAATGTGTTTTAAATCTTAAGAATTAACAAACTTTAACCCCAACCAATTTAAATAAAGCAATTTGTTTTCAGACACATTAGTAGAACCAGGAATGTTCAGATGGTTATAGTAATACAAATTACGTTAACCACAGTCAACTGTAACATTGTAGAGATATTGTCCCTCTGCAGTGTAACAGTCTTGATTGTTGGAATGTGTGTAAAGAACGTTTTTTCTTTTGTTAGAAGTTGTGTAAATGAACATTGGTGTGGATCACTGTGAACCAAGAAAGTGGGAAGTAATTTGAGTAAATTGAAATCTGAATTGGGATCAGTAGAGTAATGTGTAACAGCTTGTAGGCTGTTTTAGATGCTTCAAATTTTAAATGCTGTCTTGCACCCACTGCTCTGCATATGCTTGCCAATGTACATCCTCAAGTTTGAAGGTATCCCAGGCTGTATGCGTATTATCTGGTTCTGCCTAGACTACCTGTAAAGTTCATCTGTCATGTATGGACTTTCTGCATAATTTCTGTGAGGGGTTAAAGTAATTACTGCATTAGTTTCAAATTACCTGTTGTGTGACGTTCCTCACAGATCGGTTTTCGCTCCCCTCAGGTCATACTTCCTTTATCACCCATTTCAGTAGCTGGAGTATCATCCTCTGTATTAATCTCAGAGAACTGCAGAAAATGCAGATGGTAATCGCTATGATGTACATTTCTGTGTCTAGATTTTTATAGAAAGTAAAGTAGGATTTACTTTCAAATAGGTGTGCCTTGTACAGCCTTAGAAACCATTTTCTGCAATCCTAGTGTTGAAATAGGCAGGTAATGTACAGGTTGTTTGTCCGTTTTATTAACATTAAGGCATTTAGCAGACGCTTTTTTGTATGTGCAATCCCTGGGATCGAACCCATGATCTTGATGTTGTTAACACCATGCTCTAACCACTAAACAGGAAAGGTTTGGAAATGTATCTTCAAATAGTATGAACTTTCTGCAGTCTTCTGATGAAATATACCCCTCTGTCAACTTGAGTTTTGCGGGTAACTGTCATTGGGCTCGACCTAGATTACATGCTTTTTATGAATAAATCCACCCCCGCAACACTGTGGCAACTGTAAAGTCATTCTGGCTCTACAGGATCTGAAGTGGGAGATCAAAGATTTGAGGCTTGGCTGAGGTTGTACTTCCTCTCAAACTCGACAGTCTGGCAAGTTGAATGCCCCTTTAAATATAGATCTGGTGAGTGGAATGCCATTTTTCCGGTACAGACCTGGTAAGTGGCATGCCCTTTTGTCAGTAGAGGTTGGGTGAGCAGAGTGCCTTCAGGTCGGGTCTGGTAAGTGAACACTCCCTTTTTCAGGATGGGGTCTGGTAAGTGAACTGTCCTTTTTTCAGGTCAGGTCTGGTAAGTGAACGGTCCCTTTTTCAGGTCGGGTCTGGTAAGTGAACGGTCCCTTTTTCAGGTCGGGTCTGGTAAGTGAACGGTCCCTTTTTCAGGTTGTGTCTGGTAAGTGAACTGTCCCTTTTTCAGGATGGGGTCTGGTAAGTGAACTGTCCCTTTTTCAGGATGGGGTCTGGTAAGTGAACTGTCCCTTTTTCAGGATGGGGTCTGGTAAGTGAACTGTTCCTTTTTCAGGATGGGGTCTGGTAAGTAAAATGTCCCTTTTTAACCATTTCTAAATTTGTTCCCCTTTTCCAGAAAAGTTCTTGCACTCTTTCTTTTTAGGCTGCCTTTGCTGTACCACCTGACGTTTACATTTCCAGCCTGTGACTGTTTTGGAGAGGAGCATTCTTGTGGTCTGTCCATCTAGATTTGTGTATTATCTGAAACACCTGTAATGTTAACCTAAATTTGAATTGCTTGTTCTTTTTATATCTACAACAGTCTAGCAATCATCTAACCATTCAGTTTCTAACCACTGCTTGTTTTTGTTGTCTTCCCCTAGTGGCTTGTTATCAGTGACGCATACACCTGGTCCTCCAGTGCCTGAATAAACCTGTTGAAATAATTCTGAGTTGTCTGTAAGCTTCTAAATCCCCCTATACCTGCCAGGTGATGTTGCAATGGCGGTGTTGCCCCATTCCTACAATCTTTGTTAGACTCTTTAGTTGAAATTCTGTACTTTTAACACGAGGCTCTTCTGTTGAAGGCTGATGTTGCAGCATCTGTGTACATCGGTGACTATTGATCTGTATTCTAACTATATCCAAATAGGATAAATTGTACAGCTTTTGTTGGCAAAGCTGTTGAAGAGCTTTTCCTCACTTAATATAAATAGTTTTCTTTTTTTTCTCCCCCCTTGTGTTGCATCTGATCAGCAGTTGGATGGAATGGGCATTGTATCTGGCACCACAATCCTGTCTGTATTTGGGATGACTTTCTAGAATTTTGCTATGAATCCTGTCAGCTGCTACCTGCAAGTCCGTTATGAGGATTGCTATTAGATCAACTTCATCTTAATATTCTGATAATCGCTGCACGCCAGTCTACTACAATGGCTCTTGTAAAGGAAGAATTGTTGCACCTTATTTATCTGCTTGTATCACTTAAGGTTTTCATTCCTTTTGAACATTTCTGCCAAAGTTTACTTTTGCCATTAGATGATTTGTAGCCAACTGTTTTTTTTTAAATATTTTTTATGCTTGCACATTGAAAGCAGCAGCTTGTGTGTAGACCTCGTGTAGGAGATCAAAAATGAAGCCTAGCTTGGATTTGTTTTTAAACTTCTGCAATCAGGCACGTTTAATGCAGATCCGGTAAGTTGAATGTTCCTTTAATAGATCTGGTGAGTTGAATACCTCAAATGGCTCTGGTAAGTGGAATGGCTCTAATAAATGTGATCACTGACCCTTGTGCAGTCACCATGGTTACTGCAGACTGAGTTAATTGTGCTAGGTCAGTAAAGTGTAACATCCTTAGTTTAATCAAGTTAATTGCTGCCTTAATGCCTTAGTCATATACAATTAAGACCAAGATTCTGCCCTATTTAACACGCGTGTGATCTTTAACTGGTTGCTGCACATTTCTGTAAAGATGCAACTCTATGCATTGTACAAAATGTTAAATAGGCCAACATGACTTTGACTGCATTTTCAGTTCTGGAAAACATGAAAATGCTACTTCAACTCTACTTGACAGATGACTGTCTTGTTTTTCCTTTAATGTATTTGAAGGACAAGCTAATCGGGTCAGGTGTAGCCTAATGTTGTGATTGTCCCTGCATGTCAGTCGACTGTAATGGCTCATAACTGAGAAATTGCTGCACCTTGTTTATCTGCTTGTGTCACCTAAATTTCTTTTAAGGGTTAGCGCAAATTGCTGCACTGTATCTGCTCTGCACACTTGTCAGTTTGCAGCTATCCAGCCCACATATGTTTTGTCATTAGACTTTTAATGCTCAAGTGCAGGTAAAAAGTGGCAATGCCCTTTTTTTGTCAGTTGTGCATTTCATTTAGTCTTCTGAAATGGGCAAGTGCTGAATTGTGTTCTATGTACATATAGTGTGTATTGTTTTGCAATTGTTTTTGTAGCCTTTGCATTTTTAATCATGCTTCACTTTTGTATTTTGCAATTTTGTTTTATGCATTACATAGTGCTGTGTAGTTTTGTTCCTTTTAGGTCCTGTGCTATAAATCTTTGTAGTTTTGCATTCTTGTTTTTCATTCTGTGCTGTATCACTTGCCTATTTTTACATTTAATATTCTGAACCTTTATATTTTGTGACTAGCATACATGTGTAGTGCCTTGCCTGTCTTTTGCGTTGTGATGCATTACTTTCTGTACTCTTGTCTAGCTAAATTGAGTATGTCGTTTCTGCACTTTCATAACATTCTGTTCTGGGTATTAATGTTTTGTTTGTTGTACATGTTAAAGAGACGGTGTAATGTGTTAGGGGCTCCCCAGTGACCCTTCCTAGTCAACCAGAGCATTCCTGTTAGGGTCAGTTGTGTTTATGATTGGGTTGTCAGGGTTAGGTATATAGGGTAAAAAAAAAACCCATTTATGGGGGGGGTGCACTTTTTCTATATGCCCTAGAGCGCTGAAATATATAAATGTGTGTATATATAGTATTTGGGTCTCCCCTGATTGATTGCACATGGTTTGGGAGCTCTAGCATCACCAGGTGCCAAGCTATGGAGGTGCACCCCATTTCCGGTTGTCCGGTTGTTAAGTCTTGATTTTTTTTTTGCAAATTAAAATGACTACAAATGTTTCCTCAGTACAAGAGAACTCTATGATGCCAGCCATGGAAAATTGTTACCTTACTGTTAAGGTTAAAATTTTTTAATCTTTAATATTTTTTACATATGCATACCTGTTTAGAATTTATGTTCTCATTTTGCTTCAACTTGTTTTTGTTTTCTATCTGTTACGTGTTCTATACTGTTGCCGTATTTGCATTTTGTTTAATATTGTGTTCTTGTGTAACATCCTGTTTAGCTTTACATTCAATGTGTTTTATCACCATGTATACATGTTTTGCAACTTGTGCTGTATCATTGTGTGTAGATTTTGCAATGTGTAAATTTGTTCTGTTTTTTAATTTTCTGTTCTGGGTACTAAGGTTTTGTATGTAGTATTCTTGTGTACTTTTATAGTTACTTTTTGCACCGTCTTTTTAACATGTTCTGGTCTTGTAAAAAAACAAAAGCATGCATTATCATGCATGTCTGTTTCTGTTTTGTTTTTCATGTTTTCATTTTTATTTGTAGTGTTTTTTTCAAACAGTGAAACAGTTTTACATTCTTGGTTTAGATGCGGCGCTGTATCACTTACTGCTTTGTACCCTGTTTGTTTTGACATGTAACATTTTATACTTTAATAGTATTTTTGACTTGCACTTGTGGGTTAGGGGTTAGGGTTAGGAGTTAGGGGACTGAAAGCCTAAAAAGGCTGGCTCGGCCACAGGCATACTTAAAACGTATTTCTCTACATTTAAAAAGAATTTAAAAAAGAATTAAATGTGATAAAACAAAATAAATAAGCCTAGAGAAATAAAAGTCCTCTTGGCTTAGACAGAGGGGTGGGTAGGGACTTTAGGCTTAGACAGAGGGGTGGGTAGGGACTTTAGGGTTAGACAGAGGGGTGGGTAGGGACCTTAGGGTTAGACAGAGGGGTGGGTAGGGGCATAAGGGTTAGACAGAGGGGTGGGTAGGGGCATAAGGGTTAGACAGAGTGGGTTAGGGTTAGGGTTAGGTTAGGTTAGGTTAGGGTTAGGTTAGGGTTAGGGTTAGGGTTAGGGTTAGGTTATAGGGATAAATGCGAAACCGACCACCCCACCAACCGACCACCCCCCCTTATCTTTTGAACCGTAAGTCCTAGAGGTCCCAAATTTAGGGTTAGGGTTAGGGTTAGGGTTAGGGTTAGTTAGGAGTTAGGGGACTGAGAGCCTAAAAAGGCTGGCTCGGGCACAGGCATACTTAAAACGTATTTCTC
>JAZGTJ010015109.1:0-13600 GCA_036877575.1 Botia almorhae
TTTCTGCTTTTGTTTCTGTAAGACGGTCGTGCAAAGCATTTCACTGCATGTTGTACTGTGTATGATCTTGCATGTGACAAATAAAATTTGAATTTAAATTTGAGTATGCGCAATCCCTAGGATTGAACACATGACATTGCTAACACCATGCTCTCACCACGCCAGATAGATAGATAGACAGACAGACACCAAGGCAAAGACTTAATAGACAGTAGACTACTTCAAAGCACTCCACCTGAAACATTCATAGGCACAAAACTAGCATTAGCGAATTTTTTTTTTCATTTTAATTCAAGGGATCTATCTTGAAGGCTCTAAAAGGTGAAAAAGTGCAGATCAACTATGTAACTTCCTGTGATTTGTCTTCACCATATGGTAACTGTTTGCAGTAGAATTCTAAAAGGCAAGTATCTGTACTTTTTTTTATCTCTATCTATACATCATTGGTGTTTTGGAGTTTTTGTGTGTTTGATAGGTTTATAAGGTCTTATTTATAAACCTATGTTTATATGTGTATGTTTTGTTACCATAAAAAAGAAAAATATTGTACATATATAAATTTTAAAAATATACATACTTTTGAATCTCCAAGTCCCTGCCTTATAACATAGATACCATGTTCCATAAAGATTTTGTCCAAAACATGGTAATATCATGATGCTATGGTAAATTTTAAATGAATGTAATGCATTACGATGACGTCGCTAAATACAAAATGACATATCTGAGTTATTTTATGTGTTATTTGAAATAGTTTTGGTGGCTTGGCCCCCTACACTTATATCTTTATAATTGTGTTTTGTTGCTCAGTCATGTGGTTTGCCACTGTCACCTTGTTGGCTTGCTTGCTGGGAGACTGATGTCTAACTTAACTTTTAAGTTAGGGTTTTATCGGTTTAGTCAACATTTTAGGCAAATCTCTTTTCATCGAAGGGATAGTTTACCAAAAAATAAAATGCCATCATTTATTCACTCTCATATGTCATACCTACTTCTGTGACTACTTCTGTGGAACACAACAAAAAGATATTTTGAGAAATGTTTCAGATGTTTTGTGTGTACAATTGAAGTCAATGGGTGCCAATGTAACCAACATGTTTCAAAATATCATCTTTTGTGTACTTGTTTTTGCTGAATAAAAAAAAACTCAAACACACATCTGTCTGCCACAATTGCACTCTGATTGTATTTGTTTGTATGTTTTTATTACAGTGTATTTGCTATCAATTAAAAACTAACAATTTTAGTGAATTTTCTACCCTATTGTTTTTGCCACAGTTTTCCAATGGGATTTATTCAGAGAAAGAGCACATGTCTCGGTGACAAACAATGAACACATCAACAATGAAACAGAACACAGAAACACATGCAAGTGTGTTTGAAGCAGCTCTGACAAAAAGAACTCTGCTGTTGTTATTAGTGGGTCTCTCTGTAACACTGTAATTGTGTCTACCTGCATCCTTTCTAGTACTCACTCGCCAACACTAATAAAGATCACTGTTTCTTCATTGCATTACTGTTGTTTGTAAGGACCGTTTTGTAATGTGACATGGCTATCAAACCATGTCATGCAACAGTTTGGAATCATAATTATAATTTTTTTTAATTGCCAAAAAAGCATCACTTTTACAGGCATTAAGGCAGGTCTTTAAAATGTATATATGAATTAAATAGCCTTCACATTGAACTATATACATATATATATAAAATTTAGCTATCTATAAAATATAGCAGCAATTATGGGGTGAAAACCAAAAGGGCACAATGAAAAATATGTTGACATCTGATGATGAATTTTTGAAAATAAGCATACCACAACAGATAAAATCACTTAAAACACATTGTAATTTCTTAAAACATTTGTCACAGCGCAACCTACTGGTCAAAAGTTATATGAAGTGAACAAGCTAGTGATGACACAAACCAAGTTTTGTGAAGATACAGCCTCATTTCCTTTTGGCTTGCTTGCCTTAGAATTTGTTGAGGCAGTACACAAAAACAATTTGATCAATCGAAAAGCTTTCAATTTCCTTTAATTACAAATGTCTGTACATGCTATATAACAAATGTTGTACAGATCAGACAAATTTTGTAGCAGTTGAAAAAGTAGACTTTAAATAAAATTCTATATGGCACACAGGAAATAGGGTAGACTATGGCAAATTGGTATTGCAGGACTTGGCATATTCGGAAACTGTCCATATACGCCCAGGTCATGCTGGTAATGAAATACCAAGTTTAGTGTCATTATACCAAGAACGGAAGAAAAATGTAGCTGTCAGCAGCAATTATGGGGTCAAGCCCACTATGGGCACAAAAAGAAATATTTTTGGACATCACTAATGACGAGTTTGGAAAAATAGGCTTAAAAACATGAGTAAAACCACTTACAGCAATACGAAATATTTTTTGACCAACTAGTCACTAGACAGTAGTATTAGATTTTTGGATAAACCATAAACCTAGTCAAATGTAGTTCATCCAAAAAAAATAAATCATTATTTACCTTCGTCATTATAAACACATATGACTCAATGGAACACAAAAGAACAATTACAGTAGCCCATTAATAGTGCTAGGTTCTTCTGAAGCCAATGATAGCCTTGTGTAAGAAACAGTTATCCCAAGTTTCTGCTTGTACTGCTGTAGAAACCATGGCAACACAGTGACTCGTTATAATGGGGAAATAATAAAATAATGTGGAAAATAATGTGGTAATTGTAGTTGTAGTGACATTATGAACCACTATTATTTATTACCTTTTGCAGCAGGTTCTGTTGCCAAAGATAACTTAACCAATGTACTTAGAGAAACATAAACGTACTAGTACTAGTTTTAAACAAGGGGAGAAATTAAATAAGGACCAATATCAGTTATCATATGTAAGTCAGCCTTTTAAAAATGTCTGGACAGTTTCCAATTTAATAATTAAAGACTGCTTAATAATCGGAGTCAAAGAGGCCACCCATATGTATATTCTAATGCCGCCCACCTTTGTAAATGGAAAACAATTGTGTGGTTACTAGGATATTGTAAATGGTTGATAGGGCATTGTTATGAAGTTGAAATGTCACCATTTATTGCTGGTTACTAAGCTGAGCGCTATGACCGAAGCCTTCTGATGCCTTATCACAAAGATCTGCCCAATGTTACGTCCATGGGATTTTTTTTTTAATGGAAGTCTATAGGGCGGTTGCAAACTGCGCAAACTAAATAGAAACTGCTTACAATTTACACAATTCATACAATTTATTAAATGTAGTAAAAATCTACATACTGTTTTAGAGGTTGATTTCTTTAGGGTACGTCAATGTTAGACAAAATCTAGCTCCAGGTGTGTGCGTGTTCACGACTTGCAGTGTGTGTTCACTCCTCACCAGTGATGGGTTAAATGCAGAGATCACATTTCGGGTATGGGTTAGCATATGTGAAAAACAGGTCACGTTCACTTTTCACTTTCAAAACACGAAGATAAATAAAGCTGAAAATTCTGAAATTCAATCTACAATAACACTAACTGCATTGTATTGCGCATTGTATTTTGATATAGAATACCAAAGTCATTCCAATTTTCCTAAAATTAAAACCAATAGTCTGCCCAGCTCTTTTCATGGCCAATTACACAGCACCATTTGTTAGCATTAGTTTACTACCTTAATTTCAAAGTTTTACAGGTTGTAACCGTTTAATTTCATTACATTTCCAACTGATTGACCACTAGATCTGCCAAACTCCAACATTACAAGCAAGCATAATACTACTAAAGAAGTTGTTTAGGAATCCTGTAAACTTTGTCAATAAATAATTATTTTAATTTCATTCAATCTTTTACTCCAGTAAGCTGTTAACCACCGTTATTTGACACAAACCAGCTGAAAGTGCTGCAGAAACACACCAAAAGGATTGGTAAAGACTGTATTTTAAATTTACTCCTGAACCTCACAAAAATCATACAGCTTCAGACTTTCATGAAACTTTATGCAAGAGATTAAAAATTATTTTTATAGCGTGAGAACAATGTGAGTAAATAACCAAATTGCATATCAATTTATAGTTAATCTGAAAATGACAGTTTTAAAACAGTCTTAAAACCTCACAATTCCAAATGCAAAAGAAACAAATGGTATAAATAAATCACAAATGTTTTACCAAGATTTAATGTACATTTATTCTTAACACGTGGAACATATAGTATAAAGATATCATACAGAATAAATGATATTCATTAAGCCAAAAAATGAAAAACGAAATTTACAAGATTTTAGCTACATCATCTGAAATACAAATATGAATCCATAGCACTAAAAATTACTAAGAAAATTGCTGGGAAAGGGGAAAACCAAACATGTTTATTGTATCTTTGTAACGGTAAATCAAGAAATCAGTAATGGACTTTTTGGACTGTAGTAATGGACAGTAATGGACTGTAATTTTTCTACACCTTTTCCAAAAAAGAAACCTAAAACAATGTGTGTATGGAATCGCAAGGAATATAAGGAAAGGAAGGTGGTAAATAAACACATGGCAATGCATAATGAGTGATCTGTTGAGTGAAACCTTTAATTTGTCAAAGATTAAAAACAGTGAAGAGTGCCATAAGAAGAAAATGAAAGAGTAAAATTTGTGTAATTTACAACAATATATACACTGCAGCCTGGACTGCATCTAGAGCTCAAGACCAGTCCTAAGAGATGACTTCTTTAAGGGTCAAGTCATACAATCAAGGGAAAAGAAGAGGTCGGGGTGTTGTAGGTTCATGTCACTTTAGGGGGAAAGCCATTTTTTCCTCTCAACATAACCTAAAATCAATTTTTTAAAACCAGCATTATCTCAGTGTGAAACAGCATTGTTACAGTATGTTTACAGTTTTTAGGGTGTACAGTACAGAAAGAACTCCTACAATCTACTGCACAGGCCTCCCATTTACATATCTGTTCACAGCCAACAATCTGGTTCATTTAGAGCTAAGTATATAGAATTCAAGTTACAGCAATTTATACCACACACACTAGAGTCTGCGAGTCTGTTTAGCCTCAAAGAATCAAATTATGGTGGTCTTCATGCCCTTCCTCACCCTGAAAGAGAACATGGGCATGTTTTTTTTCCTAAATTCACTGTAAACGTGACAGCAGCTTTGGTTATAGTTTTGCTTTTTGTTTCTTATTTTATTTTTCCTTATAAAAAGTCCAAAGGGACACTCTTTGAGGCAAGGTTCTCAGTCAGTATATCCGTATTAGTTTTACTCCATACACATTAAATCCATTATGACGACTTACGGATTACGAAAATCCATTACATATGGTGGTAAATCCTGGTATATGGGATATCCTTCCTTAAGAGCAAAGCAAGGTTAGACAGGATAGACAGTTGAAAATGAGGTGATTTAGCATAAATTAAAAACGTCAGTTTTGCTGTTAAATTTTCTCCTCTCACACAGACACACACACATACATTAAAAAAGAGTGGGGAAAAATATCAACCCCACAGCTGTCATGACTGGCCAATCAGAAAGAGTACATCACAGATTACATGGGACACCAAAGAGTTCATGAGTGGGGATACAGATATATCCAGTAGCCGTGACTCATACAGTGTGAACTCCAAGTGGTTCTCTTCCACTTTGGCAAAGGCACGCAGGGCACGCGCTGCCCGCCGCATCATGTCCACACTAGTTGGTTCAAAGTGTGCACCTTGTAAGTGCATCACAGAGCCCTGTTGAAACTGAGTGGCTGCCAGACTGTCCTCCAAAAAGCCAAGAAGGTTTCCAACACTGCCCTTTTGCACAGCAATAGCCCGGGCTGCACCACTGTCCCCTTGGGCAAGGTTAGCCAACAGCACCACTGCCATCTCCCTGCAAACAGGCACTTTGCGATCGCCAACCATGTGCACAAGAAAGCCATAGAGCTTTTCCAAACGGCTGAAAGGTGGCGTAGCCAAAATGAGGTCAACGTTGTTATCCAAGATGCTAAGCTTACTGAGGGTTTCAAGGACTAGTTTCTGGGGAGACAGCATTCCGTTGAGCCCTAATGTAGGGAAGGGGTCAATGGCTTCGGCTGAAGGGCAAACAGCCCAATGGAGCAGGCCATCCAACAGAGGCAGGCAAATACTTTCAGAGTAGATGGAAAGATCCAGCTGGCCTGAGATGTTTGCTAATGTGACCAAACAGTTTTCCCGCAGAACCTCAAGGCAGTCCCACCACCATTCATCTCGCTCACAGCTAACACCTTCATCCTCCTCTTTCTCGTAGGTGACTGTATCCTGCTTACGTTCACGATGCCGATGATGCAATAGCACCAGTCTCCCTAGTAACAGCAAAAGTCCTGGATGCTTTGACATTTCCAGGTCATTGCCAGGGATAAAGGAAAGACTGCGAACAATGTTTGAAACACAGATGCAGCGACGGGAAAGGGCATCCTGCCAATTTGAGAGTGTACAGAGTGGGGTTTCATCCTTGCTATGTGGCTCGTCCTCCAAGATCTTAGTATTGTGACTCTGTCGTGCAAGGTCAGTGCCAGAGAGAAACTTGTTTTTCTCCGTGTCAATAACCTGGTTGCCTTCGACTGCTTTCTCAGTCACAGCGCCTTGTTGAGCTGACAGCACGTCATTAACAGTGGGCATTATGCTGGTTGACATGCTAGCTGCTTCAGTGCTTTTGTTCTCTAAAGATTGATTTGCGGACAGCTGAGGCTGCGGTTGGAGCGGCTGCTGCTCTTCATTTGTTGAAGCCTTCTCAGCATCGTCCATAACTGGTTCCACTACTTGAGGAAGCTTCTTACATAATTCAACATTTACAAGCACCCGTTTCCACTGATTCAGCAGTTCCATCTTGCTCTCGAAATGGGTTTGTATGTGTTCTGTTGTATCACCACCACCAACACTCCAATGGACTAGACCACTATCAAAAGCTTGTCGTTGACCCAATTTACTTGTGCAGCCAATCACAAATGGGTCTTTCTTCCTCAATATTTTAATTGGGAGCTTGTCAAATTTGCTAGCCTGCCTCTCCTGGGAGGCATTTGTGTCTTGCACTGGACTAGGTGATCGAAGGTGATTTCTACATGAAATATCATTCCTATCCCCCTCTACTTGCTCAAGCCTGTCATTGGGTTTTTGTACCTGTGTAATCTCCTCTTTCTCCTGCTTGACCTGAATATGTGCCAACTGCACAGTATTGCTCTCAACATCATCATCATCCTCATCCTCCTCTCCCATCTGTTCTGCCTCTGGCCCCTCCTCATCAGACATCTCAGGGTCAATGGCATCTGGGTCTATCAGGGTACGTTGCCCAGGGTCTCCAACCTCATACTCTTTTAAGATACCGAAGATCTCAATAAGGCATCTTCTGAAGTATTCAACAATGAGCTCAAGGAGGCCAGGAAGCTGCAATCAGACCAAAGAACATTCATGAGAAAAAAATAATTAAAAACATAAAAACTAGAAGCTGGTATGAAAAGCAACTGGCACAGAGGGAAGGTTTCATGTTCATGATAAAGGATAGTTTCAAAAAAGCAAAACAGCCAACTAATAAATAGTTTGAGTTGACTGTAGTCAATACCAACCCATTCCTAGTCATATGATCTGGAAAATCTGACCAAAATTTCTGTTCTCACCTGGTTCAGATTAAAAGTAGAAATGCTGTTGTCATCATATAAAAGAATATTAATGGTGTCCAAGGCCCAAGTGCTCTCTGCTAACAAGCCTGATTTGAGGGACATCATGACTCTCCAGGCCTCTGGTGTTCCTAAAACAGAACAAATCCCACTTTTTAGATCACCTCAAAATTTCATTAAGATCAGCAGTCACAGAGATAGACAGCACAAGCATCCTACCAATATCTTTCATGGTAAGGCGACGTCGTGGTTTCAGAACCGGCTGCGAGGACTCTACTGAACCAGGTGGGAATGCCACATCTCTCCGTATCAGAGGGGGCTGCACTGGTGGCTGAGCAATGTATGAGGCAGGAACTGGGGGTCCCGCCTTCTGAATTTTCATTGCCGGGTGCATGTATGGGGATTTGCTGGGTGAGGTTCTGTTCTCTATTGGTCTTGGCATGGGTGCAGGGCTGGACACCTGTGGAATGTGGTTCTGGGAGATCTGAAAGTTTGGCTGAAGAGGTCTGGACATTGGTGGCCCAGTAGCTCCTGGCCCATATGGGGGCTGCCGCTGGTTGACGTGGCCAGGCCACGACCCCTCAGGATTCATGTGTTGGTCTGGTATTATGTCTTCAGAGCGGTTCATGCCATGGTATCCGGTGTTCTGAGAGAGGGCACTGGGGGGCCCCTGACGATTATGATAGTTATGATAGTTCATCTCATTTCGTCCTGGCCACATGGGACCTTGGGGTCCATCAGGAACTGCTGGAATGGAGCCACTCATAGAGCTACCCATCATCTGAGGTGGCATAGAGTGCTGAGAGTTTGGGCCACCTGTGCTAGGCCCTCGATCTCGTCCGAAACCAAATGGAAATTGGCTCTGTGGACCAGCTGGGCGTCTGTCTGAGCCTGAATAGGTGTTATACTGGTTGTACATATCTGGTTGACACTGAGGTCCACCTTGGGCTTGGGGTCCTTGCTGCTGACCACTAAAGGGGTACATGTCCCCTTCATGACGCTTTGCAGGAGGCCCATAAATACCATCAACTGGCCTCTTCTGTGTGTAATTCTGTTTTTTTTAAAACAGTGAAATTTCCTTAATGTAACATTCACATCCAAACACAAGTTCCAAAAATTTTTACAAGCTGCAAATCTATATTTTTAGAAAGCTCCAATCTCTGACTTTTAAGTTCAAGTTAAAAAAACGTCAGCTTCTTCAGAATTTACCTCTACAGTTAGTTAGATAACTATCAAATTCTAAAAATATAAACTGCTCAGAGAAGAATCACAAACAATTCTGAGAAAGCTTTCTTCACTGACCGATTGCTGTTGTGGGTACGTTCCTGGCTGTTGGTTAGGGTATGATCCACCAGGGGCAGCACCTTGGCCAGTGTATTGATTACTGTACAAATCATGCCTGCAAACCAAAAAGACATGTAAGGGGGGCCAAAACAGTGCTCAAATGGAATAGTTCTATCTGCATGCATGGTCGGTATCAAACAGAATTAAGCATTCTCAGCAATGTTTGTTTTTGGTTAAAGGTAGGGTAGGTAATTTTAAAGAGACTAACAATAGCAACCTAGCTCTAAAAGCGTAAGATCATGCTCTGATCTGATCATGATCATGCTCAGACCGCTTTTCAAAGCTCCAAAACACATGAATGCTAAGCATAGAGCTATACAAATACATACTTTGACAGACAAGTAGGATATCCTATCATTACATTTCCGAACTAACATTTCATGGTCTTGTGCCCTGCACAGAACATGTACATTTATATAAATATATTTACACCATTTTACTTTGGATATAGAGACTTTCAACCAGAATAACAAAACAAAGCTTCTAGAAAAAAATAGCCTACCCTGTCTGCTGAGAATTGCTGCAATCATTCCCAATACTATAGTTGCATTGCATTGTATTAAGTTTAAATGCTAACCTTTGCTGATGCTGGGGCCTGTTAGGTGAGTACATCCCTGCATCTGCACCTGAGGGCATCATGTTAGGTTGTGGACCCAAGTTACCGTCTGGGCACAAACCTGAATCTGGCCTGTAAATAAACAAAATAATGAAAAAACCTGCTTTTTGGTTGGCTTTTTAGAAAAAATAATGTTAATATTTGGTATAGATGCTCTCACCTTCTGTCATATCCTGGACCATATGGATATTGCTGTCTCTGACCCATTTGCATGTTACCCACAACACCTGGAGAGCCTCTGTTACACTGTTCACTCATGCCACTATTTGAGCCTTGACCTAAGGTCATGAACTGGTCATCTGCTAAAAATAAGTAGGGAAGCACATAATTACATTGACAATTTATCTTACGTATACTAAAAATAATGCTAGAGTAATTTATAGAAATTATTTTTGTGTCTTTTATGTAATAGGATATAAACCACAAAATGTACATCATCATGTGTAAGATTCATTCATTTCAGCATAAAAATAAGAAAGGGTTACTGTACACTCTATATAATTTCACTTCAATATGAAACCTATAAACTGAAAATGCCACTTTATGAACATATGACTAAAACGGTTACCTTTTCTTATACCACCAAAGGGGTCCTTACTGGGCTCATAAGCCCCCACGCGGCCTATCATGTCTGGTCCTCCCATGCCAGGCTGAAAACCTGAATTAGGGGTGACAGAGTTACGCCGGGAAAAGGCCGGGTCCCCACCATCAGCAAACGGATCCTGCAAATTCACACTGCTCCTGTGCAATACAGACAGTGCAGGTCAGCTTTTTCCAGCCCTAAACATTTGTTGTACATTTTCTGTTGCAAAATTGAATGGCAGTTCAATGAAGAGGTAGTGCTAAAGCAAGATACAGCTATGTAGGAAATATTGGCACATACCTGGCACCTGGCATGGGGGGCATCTGGCTGTGAGGTGTTGATGCAGGCGTAGGAGGCTTCAGGTCTCCACCCTCAGCCATGGAGCTACTGGTTGACTGAGGTGTCTGAGGACCTTGTAAAGATCCCGATCCAGCTAGAACACACAACCATGAACTTGTTAGTAAGCAAATCTTGGAGTAATTTCTGACAAGGTCATATGCAGTGTTTAGTAGAATCTTACTTTAGTAAAAGCTACTTCAAACCATAATTTCTAAAATTGTGCAGCGGCATGCAAACGCTTGGGTACTCCAGTCACAATTTCTGTTACTGTTAAACAACTAAGCCATTTAAGGATAACCAGATTTTTAAAAGGTATGAAAAAGATAAAGATGACCTCTTTCCTATTTAACTATTTTAAAAAAATATTTTATGGTTTCAAAACAACAAAAAAGGGCCTGAAGCAAAAGACATCCTGTATGATCAATACTTAGTAAGACCCCCTTTAGCAGGTATCACAGCTTGTAAATGCTTTGTGTAGATAGTTAGAGGAGTCTTTTTTTGGGCCATCCTCAAAGTTTAGCTTAGGGGGACAGTAAGAAATCTGTGTCTCTTCCGTTATTCAGAAAGCAGAAAAGCATTTTTTTTATTTTTTCCACAGAATTTTAAAGAAATTACGTATTCTATAATTGTGTTTCATCTTCTTAAAAACCAAATTGTAAAAATGAAATAATGAAAATCCTAAAAAGCTCAATTTTTAACCAAAGAGCTATGGTTTCTCGTCAACATTTACAAAGGTCACCAGCAGGAGGAGCAAAGATGCTGCAAAGCAACTACATTGATGCAGGTCAATACACCTAGAATATTATGGCAGATATGATCATTAGGAATGGTTAGAGGCAAAAAGTGAAAACTTTCACATCTTTCATATCCTGTAATTTAAAAACATCTGCATAATGACAATAGTTTGAAAAACACAAATATAACAAACTGATAAAGTTTATTAATTAACTGTGTGAAGGTGTTGAGTTGTATAATGTATTTTGCATAACCCAACTTTTCTCTCAGAGTAAAAAAAACAAACAAATATTGCCAAAACAAAATATGTACAAAATATAGTTCAGACGTGTATCAGAAGCACAAAATAGGTGTAAAATGTTTAAGTTAAAAGCAAAAGTCATACAAATTATGCCTTTCTGACAGATCGTTTCTGTCGCTTTTAAGTTCTTGAGTACTTATGTTTATCTGTGCTAGCATGATTACCATGAAGCCATGTGCTTAAACGTGTTAAAGCTGGATGAGGCAATAAGCATGTGTGTAAATGTCAAAGAGAGAGAGACACATAAGGAGACGCGCAAAAAAACAAGTATGGGTACAAATAGCACAAATGCGTGCCACATGTTGCAGGCCATCCTGGCACTCCTGTCAGATGACTCATGTCTCCAATCATTATCTGATACACCCCCTGGGGTCACCACCAGGTCTCAGGACTTTACATTTCACAAACACCCCCTCATTTATCCCCCATTCATCTACTTTTGGCACAAATTAGCCCTCCAGGGGGTTTGTCTCTGATTTCCTAAAGCCAGAGAAAAGTCTGCAGTGGGGGAAAAAGTCAGCCTAGAGCACCTGACCCACTGCCAAGCAGATATGAAACAGTTTTAAAATCTGTGTTTGTGTCATATACATGCTTACACAACAAGACCAGCGATGAAAGTGATCTGCATCCTTCTGTCCCCACCTAGTGCTGCTTAGAAAACCTTATAAATAAAAATAGCTTGACTATTTAGCATGTAAACACATTAACTGAGCTACAACTAAACATGGCATTGTCACCTGCCAATGTTCCTTTCTGTAGATTTCATTACTCAGTTATGTCTATACATACATCATATTGCCAAATGTATTCGCTCATCTGCCTTTAGACACATATGAATTTAAGTGACATCCCATTGATAATCCATAGGGTTTAATATAACGTCGGCCCACCCTTTGCAGCTATAACAGCTTTAACTCTTCAGGGAAGTTTTTTCACTAGGTTTAGGAGTGTGTTTATGGGAATGTTTAACCATTCTTCCAGAAGCGCATTTGTGAGGTCAGCCACTGGCCTGGCTCGCAGTCTTTGCTCTAATTCATCCCAAAGGTGTTCTATCAGGTTGAGGTCAGGACTCTGTGCAGGCCAGTCAAGTTCTTCCACACCAAACTCGTTCATCCATGTCTTTATGGACCTTGCTTTGTGCACTAGTGCGTAGTCATGTTAGAACAGGAAGGGGCAATCACCAAACTGTTCCCACAAAGTTGGTAGCATAAAATTGTCCAAAATCTCTTGGTATGCTAAAGCATTTAGAGTTCCTTTTACTGGAACTAAGGGGCCAAGCACAGCTCCTGAAAAACAACCCCACACCATAATCCCTACTCCACCAAACTTCACAGTTGGCACAATGCAGTCAGACAAGTACCGTTCTTCTGGCAACCGCCAAACTCAGACTTGTCCATCAGATTGCCAGATGAAGAAGCATGATTCATCACTCCAGAGAACACGTCTCCGCTGCTCTAGAGTCCAGTGGCAGTGTACTTTAAACTACTGCAGGGGTCATCAACTATATTTGTCAGAGGGCCAGAGTTTTACCAGACAGTCTCCTTGGGGGCCGGACCACCAAGAAGAAAATCAAATAAAAATCTAATTTTGGCTTAACATTATGTTTAATGTTTATACTTTTTCCATTTCATTACGAAACTGAAGGCATTTGATTCAGGCTCCCATCACCTATACCACAGTCAACCACTAGGAATGATAGATATTTTGCTTTAACCCTCTGGGGTCCAAGGGTGTTTTGGAGCCCTGGAGAAGTTTTGACATGATCTGACATTTGTGCTTTTTTCAGGTGCTTATGAACATATAAATGGCTAAAGTTTGATAACTGTATTCAGCACAAACTGGGCTACAATAAAATCTGAGCTGCATGTATGTACATGATTGTGTTTTTTGAGAAAGTAACGTTTATGCATGTAGCCCAGAGTGTTTTCTTCAAAATGACGTGAGAATCATCTAGTTCAATCTTTCACAAAAAACAGTATATTGCATTTATTTGTCGATAACACTTTTTGTTTAGAATGGCTGTATGCAAGGAGGCGTGAATGATCATGAATAATGCTGTGATTCACACCTGA
>JAZGTJ010015110.1:0-13599 GCA_036877575.1 Botia almorhae
TATATATATAGTTTTGTATATAGTATATCATGTCTAAACAATTTAGGCTAATGACAATTGAGTTATCTGACAGCTTTTCCATGCAAATATTGATATATGTTGTATAGCTGCATATATTGACCATATATATTCATATATATTATGCATTGCTATAGCTGCGGTCTTTCCCTAATCTGTTTAATGGGAACAGAACATGCANNNNCCCCCCACAACAGTGGAAAGTATTGGACTGCCTGCATGGAAAGATCTATTCTCAAGACTGTCCTTTATAAAAGGCTAACTGTTTCAGCCTACTTGTTTGAAACAGGACACAGACGTCCCCTGCAAACCATCAACGCAAAACATGCTGAACCAAAACACACGTTCAGTAAACAAGAGAATGAGGCTAAGAATAGAGAGGGGAGAGCAGGGCGCCAAAGGAAAAACATTTTGGGATATAGAGAACAGCTGGCCTTGGTTTCGCTCATTCTCACACGTCTAAGGAAGGAAAGGACAGGCTGGATCCAAAACGTTGACTAGCACTCATTAGCATCCATGCATTGGTGTTTGGGTTGGTCACTGGCTGAGGCGCAGCTCCCGGGCCTGTACTGACAGATGCACAACGTCCTGATAGCAAAAGCGCAGAGGAAGAGAGACAGAGTAAAGATGAAGGAAACCTCAAAGCCTGGAGGAGTTGAAAGGAGAGTGGAAACTCTGGGAGAGGGAGTGATGACAAACAGGAAGGACAGAACAAGCAGAGGAAATGGAGATAAACAGGTGTAATAACAGACAGCACAGGCGCCAAGACATGCAGCTTGGCGTGGATTCATGGTCCCAACTGTACAATCTTCTGCATTTCGGTCTCTATCCCTTAATCTACTGTACGTGCTGTAATACAGTATCTGCTTTTTTACAGGCATAACAGATTGAGTGCTGCGTGAGATTAGTGGAAGGCTTACAGTGTAGCTTATCTTATTTAACGCTGCAGCGTATTACACTGTACCCTGCTATACTTGATTCTGATTGGACGATCACGCAGTGTGCTGTAAAATTGACATGCAGAGATTTTCTGTTCTGTATATAGTTGAGCTAGTCTCATGTGTCTGTATGACTTGTTTAACACATAAAACTGCTTTTATACACTGGAGAAAGGTTTGCTGCCTTTAAATTAAAAAGGAAACTTTTAAATGTTATATTTTGACTGGTGTTGAGTTGTTGAGTTGTTGCTTTCCTGTAGCTCAGTGGTGAGAGCATGGTGTTAACAACGCCAAGATCATGGGTTCGATCCCAGGGATTGCACATACTTAGGATCAATGTATAGTATAATGCAATGTTAGTCGCTTTGGATAAAAGCGTCTGCCAAATGCCTAAATTTAAATGTTGTAACGTTTAAAAAATGTTAAGCTTGATTAACTTGATAAGTTAATGTAAAAACGTTGTCTTGACTTGATCACATCATTTTACAGTGTAATATTTAAATATGACATTACTACTGTATGTCCGTTCATGTACTTATATTGTAAATAGTAATAGTCATTTAATTCAGCTTCACAACATACATACGCTCTTTATGAATCTGTTTTTTCACAGCTCAAACAAACAAAATGAATGAAACTGTTCGGACACATGAAAATCAGCTTGGTATTTTTCTCACTTCAAAATAGTTTTCTTGGCCCCACAGCAATGCCACAGGAAATGGAATTATTTTACTCAACCGCAAAACTTACACCAATGTGGCTTGCAACATTTATTCTGAACAAGCTGTATTTCTTCAGCAAACTTTTACACACAGTAACGGCCTTCAATCCTTCCTCTTTATGTATCTTGCCCTGGTTTTGTACTTCAAGCACTCTAAAATACTCAGGCCACTGAACAGAGAGTAAACAGGAAGTCAATCTGGAGGTTCGAGGACTCTGGGGACGACTTGAGGGTGAGCAGAGATCATGAACAGGAGCAGCGGAGGGAAATTAGCTGACAGCTCGCCGCGAGTCAGAAAACAACGTCGCTTCATCTGACGAACGGCTTCGGATCAGAGGAATGTTAGGAAAACAATGGCTTTAAAAGCTGATTGACCTCCATATGAGGAGAGAATGAGTGTATTCAGGGCCGTTTGCACAATATCTGCGTCGTGTTCCAAACTATAAAAACTACTTGAAATCTGATCTGATTATCAGACTGAGAAGTAATCTGGATTTTAAACGACGTACTCATACACATTGTATGGATGTGGTTTGGATCAGGTATTATAAAATCAGATTTTTCTTTGCTGTTCAGAGTACTAAAAAAACACAACTGATCGGAACAGACAAGTCTGATCATCTTAAATAAATCAGCTGTTTGCTGGCGTCTCTTTCACGTGTGTTCACTGGTGTGGAAATCTCCTCCACGAGCATCTGAATGGTTTTGTATCAGCTCAGAGGACAAGCCACGCCGCAGGGCTCGAGAAAGCCGTCCATATATTTAATAAGTATGACTCATGTCTATTAGCCATTAAACCTTTAATGATTTAGTTCGGAATCACACATGCTTTTAATCCCAAGTCACACCCTTTATGTTACAAATAAGCTGTATATACATGTATTTACACCTTCTGAACTCCAGCCACCCACAGGAACCGTCACAGCGTATGGAGCGCCTGTCTCTGGTTTCATGGAACTTAATCACTAAGGGCATTCAAACCCATTTCACACGTACTGCCCGATGCTTGAGGAGGCGAGACATTTAAGTTACGAGGCTTCGTGCATAGCATAGATCTGACCTTTGACACATATCTGAGACACTAGCATGATGCTTAGCATGATCAAGAGCTTTCACGCCGTTTAGCGTTAAAGTGTTTAACGTCACCTAAAATGACATTATTGTACTTGTCCTTGCTTTAGGAAATACAAACAATTCATCATTCCATGTAATTTGCTTTTATTTAAAGGAAATTCAAATGTCATCATTCACTTACACGTGACTTCAGACCAGACTTGGTAAACTAGAGCATTGTGGGAAATCACGGCCCTTGACCAATGGCACAAATGATGACTGGGGAAATGTGCTTTTAATATCAATTGTCGCCTACATGATTAACTTTGTGCCATTTTGCTTGAGTCCACAGACACGCACAATTCCAGTAAGAGAACACGGAGAGGACGAACCGGAAGTGGAGTTATTGTTTCGGGATGAATAAAACAGCATCATGGACACAGGAAGCTGAAGAAGCTAGGAAATGCCCTCCAACTGCCAACATTTCCAAACAATAAGAACTAAACCTGACTGGCTGTTTGTAGCCCCTGCTAACGTAATATCTTTTCTCTAGCAAATCCAAAATTTGATACGTAGCTTAAGCAATAACGGCAAGGAAGAGCAGAGTTTTATTTTGGGAAGCAACGCTGTCCTCATGGAGAAAGTGAGTCTGACAGCCGGCAGAGTCATTTCAGCCCCCAGCGGTGCTGTATACAGTTACTCTTCCACTAGATACAAGAAGCCACTGTAACAAATTGGGTTCAACTGTCCCTGGCAGCCACTGCTGGTACAAGTCTGGGCCTGACCTGTGAGTGTGAACTTTTGTTTCACACTACAGGCTCCAAGACAAAAAATGACAGACGTCACTCATGAGAGTCTGAGTTTCCACCCATCTTAATGTGTCATACACACTTTAAACTTCACATAACCGCAGTTACAGAGAAGTTTAAAGCCCTGACACACACACACATACATGTATGTGGTTTACAGGGGCCCCCCATAGGTGTAATGAATTTTATGCTGAGCTAATCATGTTTTTATCCCTTTCCCCTAACTCCGCCCCAAACCTAACCCTCACAGAAAACCGTTGCCGTTATTTAATAAAAACGTTATTTAATAAAAACAATTTAGCATGTTTCTAAAGCCAGAAAGTGTCCTTGTAAACCATGTTAACATTGTTGTGTATCATTATACACATTCGTGTCTTTTAAACCACATAAACTAACACACACACACACACACACACATGTTAGTCATGTTAGACATCATGGTTTTTATACTGTACAAGTTGTATATTCTTTTCCTTCTACCCTTAAACCTAGCCATCACCGAAAAGCCTTTTGCTGATTTAGATTTTCAGTTGATTTTATATGATTTATAAGCTTCTTTCCACACGGGGACCCAAAAAATGTATCCATTCGGTCAAAATTATGGTCTTACTATACTTGTGGCACCCATAATTTAGAGAATACGAGGTCCACACACACACACACACACACACACCCACACAGCTGCCCGATGGGAACAAATCTTTCACCACCTGTTACATGTGATCAATCCCTCGAATTATCTCATTAACAACTATTAACCACACAAGCCTGAAAAAAAAGCACAAGACTTGTACTGTATTTATGAATGGATCTGGAGTTTCGTTTAATACCACTGCAAACAATAACAATACAGTAATAATAATGTCCTTTCTGGGTGAACTAAGTGCTTAAACTCCTCGAAGAGATGATTTTGAAGTCACATACACATGTAATGTGGATTAGAGTACTCAGAAAGCACACAACATTAAAGCTAGAGGATGCGCGAGCAGAGTAAGACCGGGATTATGCGGTAATGAGCTCTGTCAGGCTCTCTTAATGCGGTAAGCCAAGACTCCGCACTGAGAGGCCATCTGTATCTTCACGGCGGTGCTCGGCTCTGTTCTCATCTACTCACACAGGCACAGGCCGATAAACAAGAGGGAGAGACCTCGGCAAGCAGCAAATTGTAAAATTGGCACCCACTACCACAAAGCCAAGACCATAAGGGTGAAAAATGGCCAAGCTGAGTCAGCGAATATCAGAGGAAAGTGTGTTACACCTGCAGAGATTTTCATGCTCTGTGTACATCACGGTCATCTCCAGCATTGATATTTCTCAGCCCTGCAAATTCCATCTGACCTTGAAATCACTAAAAGCTGTGGAAACAAAATACACAACAGAACAGGGAGTTTTCTTAACATCCATTTCAGAGCTTTCAAGTCGAATGGGCTCATCATTTAAGGCAGTTTTGTAAGAGCAGCATCGTCGGTAACCTCCTACACTCACTGATAACTGTCAACATGAATACTTCTGATTTGAAATCTCTCCATAAACATTAAGACGCCCAAGAGGAACTTGGGTGAACTGCAGGGTGTAAACGGAGTTGAGTCCAGACTGAAACGGTCACACTATAAAGCACAGAAGCAAACATACATTTAAATTCACTGTATTTTGCATAATTCTTTTCTTTTAAGTTTATGTCACATAGAATCTGTTTTATTAGCGAACGCCTGATTTTAACGATCCAATCAAATTCTGGAGGATAAAATCCTGCTCAGAACTACATTTTTGTTTTGTCTTTAGGTTTTTGTCTTTGGGATGTGGAATTTTAAAATGCAATCCGTAAGTTATGCCTCCGCCATCTCTGTTGCGGGTCAATTTACAAGTTAAATGAAAATTTCCTGGGAAATCAGACCTGACTGCTCTAATTACAATCATTATTATCAGAATCAGAATCAGCTTTATTGCCAGGTATGTTTACACATACGAGGAATTTGTTCTAGTGACAGAACCTCTACAGTGCAACAGAATGACAGTGACAAGACAAGACACAGGTAATAAAAAGAATAATATACAAATATACAGATATACAGAATGGACAGTGTGATATGGACAGTGTGATTATAAACTTACCTTTGTGAATGAAAGGTAAATACATCGTGTTGAACACTGATCTGTAATGTTCTCGCTCAATAACTGATTTATATATAACTGAACTGTTTATGTTTAACCAAAGTAAGCTATAGATTGCAGCTTTAATTTCAGACGAGCGGGTATTGTGTGTTAAAATCAAATCACTGGGGGAAGTTTTTTATAAACTCTCATCACACGAACAGATGCTTATTCTTATTCAATTGATGAATTGACATTATTGAGTTTGTCTTTGAGAAAAAAAACCCACATCATATCAGCCTGACTGGTTTCTAAGCAGGATGTTCCAGAACAAATAAAGTTTAGTTCAATAAACCACAAAAATAGGCCACTTGGAAATTGACCTCCGTTAAAAACGCTCTGGGTGCTTTTTTACAGCGTGAAAAAGTCTAAACAAAATGTGTTTCTTGTCCGTTTAATCTCTGCACTCTAGGGTTATTATTTTGAAGAATCCGCCTGCCACCATAAAATCTCATTATATGATTTTTAATCTCATTTAACGCCTTTTATTTGGATATGAAGAGGAGAAAGATAATGTTCTTGGCCATTGCTACGCTTCACTGGATGATGTAACCCACAAGAAGTGGAAAACAGCTATAAAAAAAGCTGCTCACCGTGTGTGTAACAGGTTCTCTAAACTGTGGTTAAATGAATGCATTATCATTTACTCCACATAGATCTTTTCTACCTAACCCACACTCTTACCCTAACAGAACATTTTTTTTGCATTTTTAAAATTTTAAAAAACTTTTACTATACTTTAATAGCATTTTTACATATAAGGACGTCCCCAAAAGTAGGTTTTGCTGACTTGCGAGTACAAATTTGTCTCCAATATATGGTTAAGTAAATGCCCCATTAACCCCCCACACGCACACTTACTCGACGCACACAGGGACGGATTACGGACCGGGCCAGCGGGGCCGCTGCCCAGGGGCCCTTGGGGTGCAGGGGGCCCGTGGGGCCCCTAGCCCAAAACAATTTAACAACTTAAGCCACCTTCTTTTCACTTTTTCTGAGGTAAAAAGTGGCAAAAGATAGTTTTGTCAACATCATTCTGCTTTTACAACACTGCTTTTTTTTTGAGGGGGGGGGCCCTCGCGAACGTTTTGCCCAGGGGCCCACACAACCCATAATCCGTCCCTGGGCGCACATGGTACTTTTTGGTTAGTAATCAAGGTACAAGGCGTATTCTGTGTGACTGTAGCTCATGTAGATTAGACTGTAGATTTGCAAACAATCATTAGTCATTAGTGAGTCATTAGTAACTATTCAGCTTTAACCTGTGGATTCTTAACCAACTCGTTTTATGAACTTTAAACTGCAAGGAGGAGAATCTGAATGTTGAACATTTTTTAACCATGTGACAACACCTGCTGAATAACAACTTAGGGTATTTATTAACCTGTAAGACCACCCACAGGTAAAACAGGTGAGGGGTGTACACACCTGTCTCACAGCTACAGGTTTACCTTTGTTTAGCCCTTTATTTTATTGAGGACCTAGCCTGACATGTAATAATATTTAAATATAATATTAGTTTTTATTTAGAATTGTTTTGGCCATTATGTAAACAGAGAAAGACGGTAAGAGAGAGAGAGAGAACAAGAGAGAGATCGAGGACAGGAGGTGATGTTTTTGATGTTTAACGCTGTCCTCTGCATGGACAGCTGTGTAACGACATTAGGCAGAAAGAAAGCCTAAAAAAACCAACAGCTCAAAACAACCCCATGCCCCAGATCCCAGCCGTGCACCCTACGGCCCGAGCGCTTTTCAAACTCGCCCTTAGCAAAACAGGACCGCTCGCTGCCCTTCCTGATGAGAGATTCATTGAATAACGAGTGATTCCGCCATGTTTTGAAGGTAATAACTGGGTCTAGCTATTGTATTTTAGTTATTTTTATCAGCGTAGGGCACAGAATATTCGGGAGAATGTGTGGCCTACAGCCATATTCTACGATGGTTACATAAGCAACAATAAACAGAAATATAAAATGACCTGATACCACACATTTGCTATGCCATAATTACATTACATGTATGTCATCTGAGCACACGCCCTCATTTCATCAGCGCTCATCAAGCTGTTTAGCGTTTCCTGCTAATGGCCACATTCTCTGCTTTAAAGCACAGCCCTGGACATAGTTTAATTAACGCCTGAGAACTCCCACAGTCGCCCGTGACCTGCATTTTTGTAATGTGCGCTCTCATTAGGGGAGGGGGTTACATAAACACAGCGAGCTTGTTTTTAAGTTTGGAAAATCAGCTTCTATAAATGTTTCTCAGTCAAGAGAGATCTTGAATCAGACAGAATCTTCTTCCTTCTTTTCTCACTTCCTGTCAGTCTTTTGAGAAAATGCATTATCACAGTTGGCACGGCCAGTCATCCGGGTCACACTTCACGACAAAGAGAAATATGATGAAAAATGACCTACATCTAGCTTCAGGTTCCGAAAAGCCCTCAGATTTTCAGGTCAAGGTCTGAACACAAGTGTGTCATTCTGCAGATGTACAGTTTCTGAAGCATTTCATATAAATAACTCAGAGTCTATTTTTTTAGCCAGGTTGTACACGTATTCACGTATTCTACAGGCACAAAGGTGTGGGATGTAGTCGCAACACAGCTGAGGATTTTACCCTGTTTGGCATCACACCAGGACGAGACAATGAACGCAGTCACAATTACTGCATGCAAATTAAGGCATCCGTCTTCATTAGCATACCATGACATCAGAAATGCCCCACTGCTAAACCCGGCTCCTCCCACCAGTATGTTGGTCCTGGCGATGATGACAAAACCTCACCAGTCTTACTGTGACCAATTTAAATAATTCATCATTTAATAATCATGTTGAACACAGAACACTTATTTGTAAAAAACAACTGGACTAATAACTTGCATTAACCATTAAGGTCATGTCAGGGTTATATTCTACCCCAAAATAAAACAAAGAAATACTTTTATATATAATTTGACTGCATGATTTTTATGACAATTAAATGCCAAAAACTCTCATCAAGCATACAAAAACTAATTCTTATTTTATAAGAATTAAACTATATATAATACTATTTATATATAATTTATAAATAATATACAATATTGTTATTTATTAATAAAAAGTTTAAATTGCAAAGTATGCATACACCATAACAATATTTGTTTTGTACTTAAAAATTTGTGCTTACTACAGTTTAAAAATGACTGTATTAGAATAAATGACAATAATTTTGTACTGTGACACAATCCTAAATGACTTAAATAATGTAAATTACCATCAAGATTACAGAAAAATTTAAATGGAATAAGCAGATACTGAGAATTTTGGGGGAGGAATTATCTTAACTGTCTTGAAATTGATTTGTTTGTTTTATTTAAGGTGAAATGTAACCTGAATTAAAATTAAATTAAATCTTTAAAAAATCCCACTACGTACGCGCCTGTGTGTTAAAACGCAGACAGCCTCTACAAACTAAAACATCTATATTAACATCTTTGTTGAGAAGATGCTCAGAACCCAGAGGAGGCAAACGTCAGACACAGAGATGTGTTTTCAGGCTCCCTTTTGTGGAACCGGAAGGCTAGAAATACAAACAATATAAATACACAATCCTTCTGTATAATGCCACCATAATCTCTTTGCTTGTTTTGGATACAGGGGACAAAACTGCATGCACAAATTAGTGCAGGTGGGAACAATAAAATAAAAATAAGACAGAAGCAACATAAAGAAACAACATAAAGGTCTATTCTGGGCAAGACTTTTTTTTATCTGTGCAGTGACAGTAATGCGTTCTGAGTGTTTGTAATGAAACAGGAGATGTATGGAGAGGACCAGGCAGGTGTGGTGGTCAGGAACAAGCTGTGTGTGTTGACTCAGTCTATGTGAGTTGTGTTGAGCACTAACGGTTGTTTTTCCTGCTTAATGTCTTCTCGTTGTCTCCCGAGCACTTTAAACTCTCCCTGCAGGTTGTTGTCTTATATCTGACTGCACATCAGTGACTAATTCAATCTCCTCGGGTTTGCCTCCAACAAGCTGTTTAAATTAAATTTCATGCCCTCGACTTTTTTCTCGTACTGACAGGCGTGTTAAACGATTATTGTCACACTGTCCAGTAAACATTCTGCGGTCATCTCGCGATGTCGGCGCTAATTGAGAAGCTAAGGCTAAGCAAACAACAATTATGATTTAATTATGATAAGAATTTACTGGTGGTCTTGGTGTGGGTTTTAAGAAAAAAGGGAATGCTTGTTAATGGCTCTTGCAATGCATCACTATTGCTCAGAATTAGGAATCTGTTGAGAGCAGCCGAGAAGTGTGCTATTAGATGCAGACTTAGTATGTAGACTTGGATGTAGACTTAGACTTAATAGTTTCTGTCTGCATGGGAGATGAGAAAATGAAAGAAAAAACAAAGGTTGGCTACTGTTCTCTAAACGTTCTCTCAAAGTTATCAGAAAATGTTCCTGCAGTAATGTGAGTACAACATTTCAAACAAATCAAAAACTTTATACTTAAGTTGTTAGTGAAACGTCTAAAAAATTTGAATTATATATTGAAAGTTTGAATTATGCTTCTATAGACATTAACAGAACAGACATGAATAGACCTGCTTTCTCAACCAGTGGTCATGAAAACATTTACATACTCAAACTCAACAGGTCAGCTGAGGTCTAAAACAAAGTCAACTGAGATATTTAGCACACACAGTTGTCTGTTGTTCCTCTATTAGCACCTTGTGCTACTGATCAAGCACAACACAGCGTTCTGTCATCATCACCCCCCCCATACACATTCCACTGAGTACAATCTGCAGTTGCTCAGAGACAGCTGAGTAACTTGCCCAATTATCCTGATATGCTCTTAGTTTATCCTTTGCTATCACTTACAGACCAGTGACAGTTCCCATCTGTTATAAACAGCACCACACTGACCTTTATCATGGTAATATAGTTTCCTCAGCCCGTTCTCCTTATCAAAAGCCACGTCATCCAAGATGAGGGACTACAAAATACAAATGGCTTCCAAGGCAGTTTAAATGACTACGTACTCTCCTTCCCTGTGTCGTCTTTGAGCTCAGTGTGTGATCATTTATAGCTATCTGGTCATAAATGTCACGCATCTGGCATTTCTGTCTCTCACAGCACAAGTTTAGCTCATCACAGCTTATCAGAGCTCAATATAATTCTGGCTTTATTAAACCAAAGACTCATGACCCAAGTGTTTGATTTTCTATTTTAGTTTGTCATCCTCCCTCTTTCTCTCTCTCTCTCTCTCTGTCTTTCTTTAATAATAAACCATCTATACAATATATATCGTATGTATAATAATAAACCAATAAAACACCATTTTCCATCTTTTTCTATAAACTCCATCTTTAGTTTGCCCAAAGAGCTTATGAAATGTATAACAATTGCAGTTTTCTGCTTGCATCTGCTATGAGTTAAATTTGTCATCATTTATAAGTATACTAGCACGTAGAAGTCTTACTAGCTAATAGATATGAATTAAAAGTCACTAAACTCCAATTTTATTTCAGAACTTCCTTCTAATCGTTTATTTGCGAATGGGTTTGATCGGTTTTACTCGCAACATATTACTATGGTAACAGCAGATTCCACCCTCATTATCTGGTCTGTTATCGCTGACATTATTATCAGTGGTCATAAAAATCAGGACAATGCCATCCGTACAACATTACAGTATGTTACTGTATGTCAAGGAGAGTATTACATAATTCTCATGCATAGTTCCGGATTGTAATCGTTTGTCAACTGTACTTTAGCACTGATATTCACCTGTCACTAGACTGCAAGTCAAATAACACAGATTCCAACATGGACGGGTTGCCTGACATGAAATCCACAAACGAAAATATGAAAAATTCCTATTCAGTCTATGTCTTATTCGGCCAATGCAGTTCATTGTATAAATGTTTGATTTTAAGAACATATTTGTGTACTTTTCTAAAACAAACGATTTGTGTAGTTAAGTCTGATTACTGTTTTAAACCTCAATCATTCTGAGGTCAAGACATCAAAGAGAACGTTCTAGAACGTTTACTGATGTCCAGCAGATTAATTTCACCTCTTATATATCATGTGAAGGCAGCACAGCTTATGGATCACAGTACAGACTTTATTAGCAGGAGGAAATTTCTTGAAGGATGAAATAAATCAGCTCTGACGCCGGAATGATCATCACATTGGATGATAACTGGAATCCGGCGCATCCCACAAGACTTTATTAGGAAACTTTTTCATGTGTGCAGTATCTGATGAGACGTCACAGAGACGAATCCGGTATAAACTGTAGCCAGTATGTGGAGTATTCTGAAATAAAAGGCACTTATAGACAAATACTGTAAATCTCAACAGAGGCTGTTTGCCCTATATGCTTAATGTTCAAGACTTAAAAAACTGCCTGTTGATGACCTGGGAATTCTGGGTCATCGAGTTCTTTGATGACCCACAACAGGAACATATTTACATAGTGCTGGACAATAATAATTAGCGATGCATGCTTAGACAAACATGATTATTAGCGTTTCTTAAAATTAAGGTTATGGGGGTTCAATTTACATTGCTAAAGACATCTGAAGGATCAAAACATCAAGGAGACTTGAAGGAAGGATCTTTATACTCAGAACCACACAGAACATCTTAGCAACTATCTAGCAATATCCTAGCAACCGTCCGGACCACCCTAGCAACTGCATTGCAACTTCCCAAAAAACAATATTGAAGTTAGTTATAAGGTGGTTAATTGCTCTGCAGGTGGCAGCAGTACTTGGTGATGTCATCACCTGCATTTTTTCGTCTAATAACAGTTTGACATTGGAATCCAAAGTCCTGCCGAGTGATTCAGAGCTAATGAAAAATGAACCTTTGAAGATCATCTTACATCTTACTGCAGCTTCAAACAGTTTCCCGAGTCAAGGCCCAGAGTCCAATCTTAGGGGTATGAATTAGATCATAGCTTTCCAGGGTGTGCCTGATCTCTTAGGACGGACAGGTCGGGCTCATGCTAACTGTTACTTATCAGCTTAGACGGTAAATGAGTAACTCCTAAACTGACAGATAAAAAGCCGTATATATCATCAGAACATTTGAAACAACTCGTATCAAAACAGGTTGAAGATGTCACTTGGATTTGGCCAATGCAATGCGTTCGCACACAATAAAAACATTCATAGTAAACATGAACTTTAACATCTCAAGTTCAGTTCCAGTTAGGCATGTGTCTTCATCACACTACATTCAACACTGCTCTGTGATTGGCCAGTCACGGCGTCAGATGCACGAGAAGTCCCGGGTGCCTTCTGAGAATATGACTCAGCCACACTCACAAGCTAACCTCATATGACAGGTTAAAAATACATACCAAGTATAAGTCAAAGGTCACTTATGATCATTGCAGGGTCATTAACCTAAGACAAATGAATATGACAAACCAACACAATCTCATGGCAGACAAAACTATTTTTAACGTTTTAACGATTTAATGGCTACCCGACTAACAGGGAACATTCTCAGAACATTGGCTAATGTTCTCTAAAAGTTCTTTCAAAATAACTAGAATATAATACATTTTGGCGGCAACGTTAGTAGAACGTTTTTTAACAAGTATATGACTTGAAATGAATAAGAAACATTAAAAAAAAAACATTTGCCAGAAGCACAAAATGGCCGTCGTGCTAATACTACCTGGAATGCTGACTTTAGGTTTCATGTACTTTAACAAAGTAACGGAAGCAGTTTAAGGTCTGATCATTTCTTTAACACAGGCATAAGGTCAGTAATCAGGAATGATGAATGGAAGCCGGCTTGGCCAGAAAATGAAAGCAAACCTCCTGCTGTTGGGATGAATCTTCACCTGTAATCTAGATTAACTGTGAATGCTCTCCAGGACAAGAGCGACCTTGGGTT
>JAZGTJ010015111.1:0-13599 GCA_036877575.1 Botia almorhae
AGCATCTGTTTTTCATCCTCACCGTCCAGATGCACATCATGCCATAGGGATGAGGCAAAAGCTTTATTCCTGTTACAATGTTAAAGGTGTGTGTGTGCGTGTGTGGCACAGACAGAACATACCTTCTCCTACTACAAAAGATAACAGAACTAAAAAAAAGTTACATTTGTTCAGCTGATACTTAGACATCTTCCACTGACATTCTTCAAAACAGATTTTTGTTTTCAAGAAATTACTTGAATTTCAAGAAATTACTGTCATTGCTACAGTGCCAGACAGAATCTACAGACTGCTTTTTGAGGGTAAATAAAAACAATACTGAGCTATACATACAGTATAGCAAAAACAGATCACCAAAGCCAAAACAAACAGCGGCAGAGAATTTGTAGAATTTTATGTATGACAGGCATTTCAGATCTGCAGAAATCTGTTGATCTTTTGTGGAGTTGTGCGGGTGCAGAGTCTGTGTGGGCCTGCTCACAGCTAATCCCAGCATCTTTTTTCCACTTATGTTTGAGCTCTCACAACAGTATCATGATAATACACATGCACAGAAGCAAAAGAGCAGTAAAATAGACAAATCCTAAAATCATGTATTAGGTTCACTAAATTGTTAGGACAATAACAAAAACAACACATTAACCACCTCCACCTGGGAATCCAGGTGCATGTCTTCTCCCCAGCAGGATAAGGAGATTCTAGTGTGGTAAATGGAGAGGAGGCCCTAGCCTCAGGGATACTCTGTGTCCTCTCTCCTCTCTGGCTTTGAAGTGTCCCTCATGGAGAGCTTACACAAAAGGCTTCCATCAGAATCCCTCACCCGTGCAGTAGGTCTTCCTCCCTGTGCCCTCCTAATTACTTGTGAGGGGTCAAGTCCCAGCCAGTCGGCTAAAGAGGGAAACCCTGCTCTAATCAACCTTCAAATGTTTGTATGGGTATAGTTTGGAAATCAGAAAACCAGTTCACCTGATACTGGTTCAGCCATGTGTGAGGAATCACTTTTACCACTTTCTGTTATCTAAAGATGTTTTGAAACTCTGTTAATCAATCTATGTTTCAAAATGCAGGACGTGCATACTTGAATGACAGGGAGAATCCCACTCCCCCAAAAGACAGATGGAATGTTTCATCCGCCCATCAGGGGCCCAGCACACAGGGGACTGTGTCATGTGTCAGAGCTGATTGGGGTCCCAGGACGTCTTCATGCCAGCATAGCAACCAGTGGTCTTCAAACCCTCTATTGCTCTGTTATGAATAATGCATCATCCAGGCCCCCAACACTTTAGTGCTGTCAAAACAATGGGATTTAAAAAAAGTATGCATGAAAATCACTCAAGGGGAACTGAGGGACATTGTTTCATAGGGATAATGCTAGAGAGGCACACACGCATTGTTCAGGACGAGACTCCTGCTGATGGCCCTCCGTCCAGAGTCTATTTCACTCAGAGAGCTCCAGCCGCGAGTCACTGTCCCTCCCACGCTCAGCCTGCGTGCTGTCCCTCCCACGCTCAGCCTGCGTGCTGGCCCAGCCACGCTTCACGCTCAGTCTCTTCATGTTTCACTGGTGCTCTTCGACTGCCCCTCTGTCTCTGATCAGGGCTGTTTAACATAATCTCACCCAACTGCCAACAAGTCTTGCACTGCAGTGTGAGAATGAAGCCCAATAACAGTCCCCTAATGTTCTTATCCCACATTTCTGTCTCCTCCACTTGAAAGTCAGCTTTGTTTTCTCAGAACCACACATTTTGAAAATACTATCACCAGTGGCAAGGATGACACTTTTAAAAATCTTAGCATGTTATACTGAGTGGAGGGATTTGTTCTTAGACTGAATTTGTGCGTGTCTTCAGTTAATGGGGGGTGACAAAATGGGGGTTATTGAAGCACTAGTCACAAGAAATGATTCATGTGACCGAACCTTTCATTTCAACAAAGAAACTAAATATTGTGTTTTGTAGGCTTTCTGAAAGACATGTAACTACTTCCACTAGCTTCATGGAAGATTTACATTCAAATTTCTGAGCTTAATTTATGACTTCAGTTCAGTATCCTAACATTGTGCTACAAAAAATGGAATACAACTGTTGTCAAACAGACCTACAGTCCGAAATCAAACACCAGTCATTTCCTCAGAACAGCTTGTATATTTTTTGTTCCAGCATAAGTTCCAAATGTTTCCTAGTAAACTAGCGAGTTGACACAATGTCATCATGCACTTCAAAGCTTTCACGCACAGCTGCTGGCATTTCCTCCGTTGCTAACAACAGGTAATCAATAGGCACGTCTCGACCTGCCTCGGATGCACTTTGCCCAAAGCGGCAGACTAGCTTAGCGACACTCTGTTGTGATTCAACGGTGAGAAAGCGCCACTGGGTTTGATGCCGTGCCTGTCAGCCTTCCTCAAACCGTCCCACTTCTCATTTATGGGAACAGAAAGAGCATTCTTTGAAGTGCTGGAAATTAACAGAGACTGGAGTGTCCCATTAGCATGTTAGGGGAAAGAAAAAAAACACAAACACCACTCTAGACCGGTAGGTCACATTTTAGGTTATTGATATGTTTCAAAATACTCAAAATAACCTCCTTCAAGGGGTCTTCACTTGATGTGCAGCCTGAAGAAACACACACTTCATCCAGCACTAATGACGTTTCTGCACTCCTGCTAGGTTTTCATGGGCCAACTGGCACATCACCATGACCAATCTGCTGAACTGTGGCTGTAAATCCACACCCCAGGAAATGCTACCCAACCGCAGGCCCACACAAAAACATCCCTTACCTTCAGTGGGAAAGTTACTGCCCAACAAATCTCTCTCCTCCACTTCACAAGCGCAGCGAGCCATTATATCGCCCTACCACGGGGGCTTTGGCAATGGTGCCACCCGCAACACTGTGTGAAGCAATCTCGTAACACAAGGGTGTGATGTCTTTTTTCAACTTTCAATTTGGAGGGTTTTGTCCATATCCCCAGATTAACACCACTACAATATGCCAAAGGGGCCTCCACCCCAGGACCTCCAACAGGCTGGTGTATTCACGAAAACAATTTCTCAACCGGGTGCAGCAACGAGAAAACAGAGCTAAAACCTGGCTCCTTTTATTTTTTATCACAACCCAACATTTGCTTTACATTTATCAGAATCTGTATATATACAGTAACTGTCATTTTCTTTCAAACTTTAAAACAAATAATTGTAAATCATTCACTAGGAGTATATTTACAGGCATAGTAATAGCAAAAGCTGGAGAAAGATAATGCCGTTGGAAGTCTATTTTCTATGTCTAAGAAGTCTAAGAAATATGAAAGAGCTGAACTAATTTTAAACTAGTTCTGTGTGGACTCAGATCCATCAGAGTTCCCACGCTTCAGAGTCGCTTTAGAGAGTCATATAAAATCTAACCCTTTCATTATGGACTAAGACATTTTACAAGATCTCACAACTGTTAGAACGCGAATTGTATAAATTGCGCAAATAAAATAAAGGACACACCAGAAAAACTCAGAATACTCAACAGACATTTTATACCTGGTTTGGCCTGGTTTTGGCTGGTCATTTATCTTAAATAAACAGGTTAGATTATATGATAGTCAGCATTAATGGAACTCCCTCAACACAGTTTAAAAATGCATCTCAGGGGAAACCTTATGACGAAGGCTGAGAGAATGTCCAGAGGGTGCAATGTTGTAGACAAAGTGTAAATATAAGCAGTACTACAAACATATTTGTTTTTTAATTAAAAAAGCTAAAACATAATTGCTTTTGTTTTGTTGACCATTTCTGGATACTACATCATTCCCTTATTTTATGTGCAATTTCATAGTTTTGAATACTTTCCTTGTAAAATAAAGAATGATGTGTGTTCAAACTTGTGATTGGTAGTGTAATACGCTTTGTTTAAAGTCAGTACACCTAGAATCAATTCATTTGAATTACTTCAAATAATTAATAGAGTTGGAAATAATCCAAACCAAAGATTACTGACTAGCATAAGAAGCACACATAAACACAAAGTGCTGCTATCTGATGCATGATGGGCTGAAAGACGTCCAAACCACATGGCCTCTTCCTTGTTGTTATCACAGCACTTTTTAAAGTCAGAGCACTCAAGAGAAACCATGATACTCTTCCTCTCAGCAGACTACCACATTCTTTCAGCTACCCACATGATGAGCGCGAACATGCCACAATACACTTACTCGTTCTAGATGTGGTTCGTTCCTAACACAGGGGGAATGATTTGATATTTAACCTTTCCAGTAAAAACACCCCACCCTTCTGAAACTCCAACTGTCACGGGAGTTCAAGATTACACTAAAAACATATCAATTTTGGATTCAAAGAAAAGTCACACTGTGCTTGTGCTTGGAAGTGTTTTGACAAAAGCAACGAAGTCACTGAAATTTCTTACAGGACGAGAACAGCATCTAAGAGTTTTACTGGGAAAGATGTCGCTCGGAGAGCCGGAATTTAAAGACCATTAAACAGTGAAAAATTTGACTATCAAAACTTTGCATTTCACACTTCACTTAAAACTTCTTCAGCAGCCAGGAAGTCAAATAATGATGACAGTGTGATACATGCCTTTAAAAAACTTTTGAGAGTCATTTTTCATGTGCCGCACACCTAACAACAGTCAATCGAAGGCGCCATAGCAACAAGTGAACATTTGTTCTGGAGGAATGCGGGGTATGCAGGAGGAGGGGGCTTCATGGCGGAGGAGGAATCACAGACCAGAAGAGTTTTGTCACACTGATCAAAGTGATGAGCCAAGCTTATAGTCAACAAACACTAACTACAGCAAAAAAAACTAACTGAAAATTACTGTGACAAAGTTTTTAAAAGACAAAAAGCAACATGGCCTGATAAACACTTTACCAGCCAATAGTTTTTGTGGTTGATTAAGTTGTGGCTACAAAGGCTTTGAGCAGGCGTTCAGCGTGACGTGAATTCAGACTGCAAAAGTAAATAAGCACATGCAGAGATGTGCTTCTCTAGCATCTCTGCTGGCTAACCTGTAGATAATCGCGTGAAATAGGAGCCAAGGAGCATAGCAGCACGTATGGAGAGCTGTGATGATCAATCTCTGCAGACAGAATGAATCCATAAATTTAAAGGGTCGGTGAGCATCTCCTTCTTTAAGAGGAGACGGGCAGGGTAAGAGTGGGGAGGTCGAAAGCATGTGCTTGTGGGAAGTGTCACCAGACAGGGGGCAGCTTGTCAAAAGCAAAATCTCATTTATCAATACTTAACCACCCAGTTAACAGATTAAATAGAAAACAACTAGAATTCATTGTGTTGGGCCTCCAGTCCTGATTGAAATAACAGGAAACAGTTGTTCAAATTCTGTGAACCAACTGAGAGTTTATTTATTCCATTTGTTTGTATACTGTCAGAACCTGCCACACTTGGCAGACAACATTTTAGTGCTCTAATACTTTGTTTAACATGTCCGAAAAGCCTCGTTTGAGAAGTTTAGTGTACTTAGCTATGAGACTGAAATAGAAATGGGTAGAAAGCAAAATCTATACCTACCGCACTTAAGGGTGATTTTATGTAAAGGTTTTTTCACTAAAAAACATAATTCCCAGTGAAATGCGAGGGGGGAGTAAACCTCCGGTAAATCCTATACTCTTTGCAGGGGATGGGACGTTTTAGCTATTCTTAGACGGGAAAGTATTTAAATGTGTAAATGCCACAAACCATAATTGGCCAGTTACTATCTATACTCCACAGCTCTGTCATTAAAGTTGAAATTTTGACAACCGTTTTTCATTCTTTCAACAAATCAACCTAGCAAGTGACTGTTGTTCTAAACATGAATATCTAACAGGAACAAAAACTTCTGGCTGTTCCTAGTGCAGAATGAGAACATAAAGCACCTGGAAAGCCAACAGAGGAACATTCTAGAGGCAGAGTGCAGGCATATCTGTTTTGGGGGGTGTTCTACCACAGGAGGCAAATATCACAGATGCCTTGTGCAGCAGAAAAGTAACACTCTCAGCAGGATGACCAGGAGTTTACTTATGGCATCCTGACAGAAATGGCACTCCTCCAGTGATGGGAATGAGGAACACTAACACATTATACAGGCATTCTGCATTTGCGTGGGTTGAGACAGTTAACCCACATGCATGCTTAGTAGAAACTGAACCATCATGAAGCAAACAATGATACCACAGGGTCAACCACAGCTGTTATGCACCCAAGAACTTGGGCATGGTAGAGAGCATAAGAGACTAAATAATATAAAAAGCTAAGACTAAATATACAGCAAGACAAAAAAATGTAAAGTACAATCCCACCTTTGGAGTGGAAAGCCTCCTTAAGGCTCAGCAGTACATCCGAAAACTTGCGCACATCATTGACCAGTTGCATGATGTAGTCGGGGTCTCCTCCAGGGGGGGTGATGGTGTGGTCCATGCCCACAGCGCTGAGGGGGTTCGTCGAGTTGCGGCCCATATCTTGCGATTTGTTGGAGCTGAGAGCCAGAGGCGAGATGTTGGGGTGGGACAGACGAGCACCACTTGTCAAGCGCTTATTCCCGCTGTTGCTGCCCTGTCGGAACATTCCAGCAACCACTTCTGCCGTTACTGTGCCACCTCAGCCGCAGATCCAAGCTCCCTCCTGCCAGTGGAGAGCTGAGCACACTGAGGGATAAAACACTAAAGATCATTAAAACAGTTATAGGAAGCCTTTCACATAAGATGCAAAATGTAGAGTAAGGCACTTGTGTTCTTCCTTTGAGGACAGTAAATGGTCTAATGGTAAAAGGACTGGGGTGGTAGCCAAGGGTTGTAGGTTCAAAGCCTGCAAGATTGATCCCTAAACTTTTTTCTAGGTGTTTTCCCTGTATTAAATTGCTCTTAAGTGTAATCTAAGATACAGTTGTTTTGTCATTTACAAAGGGAAAATGACAAGAGAAACGTTTTGCCTACTAATGCATCAACATATATTGGAGGAATTTAGGTTGTGTATGTAGTGTTTTTTATTATAGCCAAAAAATGCACAAATTTAATCTCTTTATCAGCATTTTAATGATCTAAGCTAACCGGAGCTCAAGACCTTTATCTCAAGTTACCTGACCAATTTATCAACTGATCTTTCAGCCATTTACATGTAAAGCGCAAACTCTTTGACTTTTTCTGTAATTACGTGCCTGCTTTTGTCTACAGGTGACGTACGTGTAGTGTGCAACGTGAATAATGCACAGATCTTTATCATTCAACAGGAGCTTGACACCTGTCACCCACAACTAAAACTATTCAGCTATGTCCAGGAACATAAAGGGAAAATCGACAAAAAACTACAACCCGAGATAAAAAATATATTCACCTGTAATCTGTTTCAGAGTTAAAGCGTGAATTTTGTCTTTAATTTATCTTACAAACGAAAAATTAATTCAGCATAAAAAATGCTGTATTATTTAAATTCCGCATAAGTATTTAATATCACATATGTATGTACCGATAGAAAGCTGTTATAAGAGCCGTTATGAACTTACCCTACTAACTAATTTATCGCAGTACTGCGTCTCTTCACTTCATAGCGGCTTTACGTTTTAGCGGTGTAAGCTAACCAATTTTCCTGTTAACTTAAATTATGATTTTAACAGTTAACTGGTGTGTATCAAACGTCTCAAAATAGTAGCACTAACCTGAATGTTTCACAAGGAACATCATATTGCAGAGTTACGAAGAAAAATCCTGTGTAAGTCCGTAAAATATGGCCAAACGATACGCTGGCAGACCGACCCTACTTCACATCACAACTAACGAGTGAGAAACTTACCGAGGGACAGACTCAAAACTCGTTCACGTGGTCTCACCGCCAACTTCCTATTGGCTAACGGCGTCCGGCAGCACAATCCGCTTGTTTTCCTCTTCAGAGCTGCATGTGCTGCTATGGAACTGGAGCACAGTGATTTAAATGGAAGTGTCACGTAACAATATTAAACAAAGTAACCCTTTTAATTCGTTTAGAGAAATAAAATAGGGTGATATATTAGTTTTAAAATACAACGTACCTTTCAGCATGTAATTGTACAGTACGAGTGTATTGTCTGGGATTGTAGTTTGAGATTGAGAGACTTTCCATGAGATTGAGATACTTTCCATAGAGAGGAGGATTTATTTACATCATTGAGGGATGAAGGAGGAAAAATATGTTAACTGTAAAGTTTATCTTGAGGTGAATTAATCGATGCCATGATTATTTTTTTATTACAACCCTAATTTATTGTTGTTAAAATAAAATAAAACATTGATACAACGAAAACAAACATACCAAAAGCACCATCACATTAAAATCACAGATATTATGCTGAATGTGTACTGCACCTTTGCAAAATGATGGGACCTTGACGACGCCTTGTGGCTGATAGTGGCAATGCACATGCGTATGTACATCCGTGTATGTCATATTCCTAAAGTGTGTGTTCCTGTGTGATTGTGTATGCTTATGCATGGGTACCTATAGAAGCTTCACGGTGAACGCCTCAGTTGGGAAAAAACGTAGCGTGGGTCCTTCATTGGCCGCCGTCGCTTCCTGGTTTCATAGCGAACATGGCGGCTGTTAGTAAGTATCTGACAGCCGGCAATTCCTCAATCGCAGGTGCAGTGCTGTTCGCCGCGTACGTTTTAAAACAAAGACTGTCTTCGGAAACCACTGGGTAAGATCATGTTATGTCTGGTTATTTATTCTATTTTTTTACCCGGTGTCGGATGTAACCGTTTCGACACTGAAACATCATTGACACCAATGTCATGTGCCACATACACATTGACATTGGTTATTTATTCATGCAGATGGTAAAATCCTTCTGGAAATCAGATATACGAAACGCAAGCTGAATCCATGGCCTACTGAATTCGTATGTTTTATCCATGTGTTCATTTACAGAGATAAGGGGACATCAAAGCCACTGTTAGAGAGTGATGTAAGTATTCTCTAAATATTAAGTGTCAAGGACTAACCTCTCAAATTAGGATAAGAGTATTTGTTCTTATTGCTATGAATGTATACTAAAACAGCCCGATGACATTTCCAGAAGGATGGGAAAACAGACAAGGCTGCAGTGGACAAGGTATTTTTCAGCCGCATGTATCGCATCATTAAAATCCTGGTGCCACAGACCTTTTGCAAGGAGGTGAGTGCTTTCTTAAACTTTGTGTGTTTACTGTCATTTGACTGTATGATCTAGGTAAAAAAAAAACAGTATTTGATATGCACCTGTAATATTGGTTGTTTTGTATTTACAGTCAGGCTATTTGGTACTGATTGCAATCATGCTTATGGCTCGAACCTACTGCGATGTCTGGATGATTCATAATGGGACCATGATTGAGAGGTGTGTAAGATCATTGATCGTTGGGCTCTAAAAACACCATAGAGAGCCTGTGCTCTTCTGAACTGCAACATTACAGTCAAACTCAAACTATTCAAACTATTTCTTATCATTTGGGCGTGTTTCTATATATAAATTAAACACTATCTATCTTATCTTTAGTCGTGATCATAAATATTTATGTAAGTTACAAAGAAACATGTTCTTCATCTTTTCATACACTGACTGTATTTATGTTTTTTCTTAGTAGTGTGATTTCTTCTGGGTGTCGGTGCCAGTAAAACATGCTTGATCACTTAAATGCCGTCTTTCCTGTTTTTCTTGTATGTAGTACAGACTGCAAGGACATAATGACTGTTATTGTGTGTGTGTGTGTCTCTGTGTGTTTGTGTGTGGTGTGGATTGCAGTGCAATTATTGGACGGTCAACAAGTGCTTTCAAAAGATGCTTGGTCAACTTTATCACTGTCATGCCTTTTGTAAGTGGACATAACTTTGGAGTTACCGTGTTCTATTTTAGAAAGCTATTAACATTTATTATATGTATATATATTTCATCCATTCATCCAGCGTTAAATGTGCACTCAGTAATTATCTTTCTTCATTAAGGACCTGGACCTATTTCATTAAGGAAATGGATTCTGGATTTCAACCTATTAAGACCAAATGACCTATTACTGAACATTTTTAATCACAGAATATAGGATATATAAATATAATAAGGCATATGTACTTATAAGTTGTTTTCCTTCAGCAATGTGAAGTTGATATTTTGACTGTACTTATTTTAATGGTTCTTATGTGTTCTGACAGATTTCACTGGTGAATAACTTCTTAAAGCTGGGAATCAATGAATTGAAGCTATGCTACAGAGTGAGACTGACCAATCACCTTTACAATGACTACTTGACGTAAGTTTTTTTTATTATGCTTATATATTTATGCTTAAATCCAGCCATATCTTGTTTCTGTTTTTTTTAAGTTCACTCTTTTACAGTGGTTTGTCTTGTACAGTTGAAGAATTGCACATTAGGCATTTATTAAAGTATATTGCATATATGTATAACAATATTATCTTACAATAAGGGGGTTCACATATTACCAGATTGGCAATCTAGACAACCGCATTGCCAACCCTGACCAGCTGATAACTCAAGATGTGGAGAAGTTCTGTAACAGTGTGGTAGATCTCTATTCCAATATCAGCAAGGTAACGCTGGAGGGCACTCATTCTGTTACAGATTAACAGATTTTCTCATATTGATACAATCTTGAAAACTATGGATCTCATTCACTAACAAGTGCTTTTCCAGGTGAGTCAAGTGTTCTCAGGATAAACTGGCTTCTTTATTTCCCTTTTCTGCAGCCTTTACTAGACATATTGATCTACATCTACAAACTGAACACATCCATTGGTGCTCTTGTAAGTGTTCCCTTTCAAGAAACTCAGCTATTTTAATGCCTCAGTCTCTACTGTGTTAAGTTGAAACATTCGCATGCTTCTCTCTAGGGCCCTACTAGTTTGCTGAGCTATCTGGTTCTCTCCGGTCTACTCCTCACGAGACTGCGCCGGCCGATTGGTAAGATGACCGTGACTGAGCAGAGGTACGAGGGGGAGTACAGATACATCAACTCTCGCCTCATCACCAACAGGTATCTGTGGGTCTCTTTCTCTTCCCCTGGCTATCTGTGTTTGTAAGTAAATAAATACGTTTTATAACTAATTTAATTTAAGCAGAATATGTGACATTTTTGCATTTTTCAGTGAGGAGATTGCTTTCTACAATGGGAACAAGAGAGAAAAGCAAACCATTAATGGAACTTTCAAGAAACTGGTAAGAAAAATATTTTTTAATTAGTGTTATTTTTTATGAATTAATCCACATTTTATGGCTAAAGCTTTTAATCTGACTTCTTGTTTTATAGGTTGACCACTTGAGTCGTTTCATACACTTTCGTTTTTCAATGGGTGTCATGGACAGCATCATAGCCAAATGTGAGAAGATATGGCCTGCTAGATGGCAGCAGAATCCATATAAAGCATTTACTTCTGATATACTCCCTAGTTTGAAAGTATCATTGTTATGACACATTTAAAATCTTTTTAATTGAGAACACATTTTCTGATGATTCCTCAGACATAGCAATGGTTGTGGGCTACGTGGTTATTAGCCGGCCGTTTCTGGACCTGACAAACAAGCGCCATCTTAACAGCACATATTCTGAGCGGCTTGAGGTGAGAGATTACTTTAAGTAACTGGTATTAAAACCCAATACTGCCTTAAGTGACTGATATTACCATCATTCTGTGTGGGAAACTCAATTCACAATTGATTTCAATAGAGGTTGATGACTAGATACTCTAATAGGCATAAACTATATAACACACCAAGACTGGGTAAAATGGCCCCTTTTTAATTAGACTGATTAGGTGCCTTTGAATTTGGCCAAAACAGGTTTTCTTATAAAGCAATATAGTAAGTTCCCTTTATTTTGGCATACCTATGATGCATTAAAATGCTGCTTTTATAGAAGCTTAATAGGTTTCGGAACAGAGCTCAATTAAGCATTATAAGAAAGCTAAATAGCTGTTGTAGCAGTTACAATAGCAGTTTACATTACAATAAGTGTGTAAAGGACACTATTGCTATCCCGCATAATACAGTGGAGGTTTGTTATGCAAATCCTGTGTAAAAGAACAAACAGATGTTTCACTTGTAATCACTACTCTTTGAACTCTCCAGATCTAATTGTCTTTTTAAAATAAGTTTATAGGGTTATTAAGGATTTCCTAAAATAAGCGTTTACATAGAAGATAAAAGTTCTTTGTTTTTGTGGTGTAGGATTACTACCAGAGTGGGCGGATGTTGATGAGTTTGGCACAGGCCCTGGGAAGGATTGTCCTGGCAGGCAGAGAGATGACCAGATTGTCCGGGTGAGTGTTTTGCCTATTTTGCTTGTTCTCATGCCATTATTGTTTCATCAGCTTCTCCTCAGTTGTGTCTTTTATGTGCATGAGATGTGTGTTTCTGTGGCGGTCTGACACTCATTCCATTTATCAGGTTTACTGCACGAATCACAGAAATTCAGGAAGTCCTCAAACAGCTGAACTCAGGCAGATATGAACGAACCATGGTCACAGCACGGGTCAAAGGTCTGGATCAATGTGGATTGTTTTATTGTTATGTAACTATTTAAACATTATTTTATACATTTTAAAGATTTATGCCATAAGAGGTGATTCTTTTCGTATAAATTGATTGTGTTACACGTTTTTGATTCTTTATTTACAGATTCTACAGTAGAGAATGTCCCTTTAGTCCCTGGGTCGGGAAAAATTATCATAGCAGACAATGTTATAAAGTAAGTTACCTATAAACCAAAGCAATATCAACCAAGCCAGCATAGTTAGCTAGTTAGCTACTTACCAGCAGATTTCTGCAATACTAATCTGCATTACTAATGTTAAGAGGGAAAAAAATGAAATCTTGTGTGCCAACTATCCCCACATTTAGTATTCCAAGTAAGCAAACAGAACAAATGAATCAGGAACAAATACGTGATGCCTCACCCAAATCATGTCCTCTGTATTTCACCAGTTTAAGCTGCATCCTTTCATCCACAGGTTTGAACACATACCTTTAGCAACACCCAATGGAGATATTCTCATCCGTGATTTATCCTTTAAGGTAAATTTTTTAATGGTTCCATAAGTAGTTTTCCTAGTCTAAACTAGTTATTTGTCAGTTAATTGTAAAGCAGAGATTTTCTTCAGATCTTCTTTCATCCCTAACTAGGTGTCTTCAGGGACAAATGTGTTGGTCTGTGGTCCAAATGGCTGTGGGAAGAGTTCACTCTTTAGGGTACTAGGAGAGGTAAGAATTGTTCCTCAGCAGTTCTAGTGGAATTTAATGAACTTTGTGTTTTTCAAACTTTGTTTGTTTTTATTTATTTACAATTTCTCTTTGCTTCCCAGCTGTGGCCTCTGTATGGAGGATGTCTCACAAAACCAGAGAGAGGAAAGCTGTTCTATGTTCCTCAGGTGTGGTTGTCTCAGAGGTTCATAATGGCAGTTTAAATTTGACCATGTTCTAATGTGTTTAATTTATTTGTGTATTTTTCTTCAGAGGCCATACATGACACTAGGTTCTCTTAGAGATCAGGTGATTTATCCTGACACTCATGAAGACCAAAAGAAGAAAGGAACATCTGATCAGGTAGTGATACAAGTACAATCAGATGTAGAGCAATATTA
>JAZGTJ010015112.1:0-13599 GCA_036877575.1 Botia almorhae
ATTTTATTTGTCTCCTCAGGAACAGTACGACTTCTGCTACAGAGTGGTGCAAGATTTTGTCGACATCTACTCTGACTATGCTAATTTTAAATGAGTGCTGCTTGCCAACACACATTTATATTATATTTAAACTGAAGGACAACATTAATGTGGCTTAGTGACACTCCACGCACTTCATAATGTTTCCTTTTCTAGTTATTTATATGCAGTAAGATAATATTTTGGATATAATATCCAGTGGCTTAATCACATCATCCTTTGCATAATGTTTTTGTTACATTTCTGTCCATATTCTGTATAAACAAAAATGTTTAAGCTTTTTTTATTTGTACATGAACACTGTTTACTACAGCAGTATTTACAAAATTCTGTTGACACTATTTTCTTTTTTCAGACTAGGTGTAAAGCATTCCATGTTCAGTGTTTGTTCCACCTGTTTATCCCCCTGCTTGCTTCCCAAAAACTTTTGCATGATGATTTGTGTAAACTAGTGTACTATAAACAATCAGGATTCTTCCAAATTTGAATTATAGAACAATTCTTGGTGAGATCAGATTGTGATTTGCAGCCCTGTTAAGTCACTTGTACCAGACACATGCTCTTCACCTTTCACCTGACCTTTGTTATAATGGCAGATGTCCAGGCTCAGCTACATAATGAAATTTAGCAGGCTTTACAGTTTTGCAACACTGCTCATAATTACTTTAGGAACAATGGAGATGCAAATCCAAGAAGCTGTGATCAGCTGTGAAAGTAAACAGTCACACAACCAGACATGGATTTAAAAATAATATCTAAAAAGATATTTTGGAGTTGCTGAAAATGACATGGTTAATAAAGCAAGGTTTGGTTTGGTTTTGGTTAAACTTAAAGTAAAAACAATACAAAATATTATCTCATTACATAAACACTTTCAAAGTGGATGTTTCATGTCGGCTTGTTCGAATTATATATTCAGAGATAAAGTTTTTGAGCAGTGTTATAACAACAGGGTGATAAATTGTGAAGAGAAGTGAGGAAACATATGCCTTAATTCTACAAACTTCTGAAAACACCATTTTCTGCAATAAATGTTTCAGCCAATACTTGTGTCTTTTTGTGTCTATCTATCTATTAATTTGCACATCTTGACTCCTAAAAACGAATCTAACAAATCTCAGACCCTAAATAGGAATAAATAATGGACCTTAAACTACTAGAAAACTAGTAGTAAACTACTAGAATTATACATTTGTAGAGCATACCGAGGTTGTAGTGTACACTATGTATAATGCTAGAATTGTAGAACATTCACCTTGTTCCAGTGAAATCATTTGGATGAGTATCACAATTATACACCACACAAGAATTAAGTCACACGAGTCAATATTTTGATCATATTATGATAATATATTATGGTATATTATTATCAATAATACAGGAGCATAATTCAAAGGCTTTATGTTTCTTTAAACAGAAATCATTTGTATATTTTATTCTGAAGAGACTGAACACTGAAGGTGTCGATTTCGCTGCTTGCTGTTGAAATATTATCAGAAAATATTTTATCAGCTAACCCCATATTGGAGATCTAAGAAGTCCAGCTTTGTGCTGAGGTCGCACTCCAAAACAGAAGGCGGAGCCTGCACCCTGTGGCAGGAACGACACAGCCTGATTGGCTGACGCTTTGATCGAATACACAATACTACAGCATCGGTCTATGGCTTCCCCAACACTGCATGTTACGATTCCCCATCCAATAGGCTTAGGAAGAGGCCTTTACTGGTCGAAGACAATGTTTTAATGGTTTATTAAAGCTCTAAATATGGCGAACGTTGTGTGCGGACTGCCTCGTCTTCTACGCCCTTCGTGTGACGCATAATTTGGGGGCTTGCTGGGTCGCGGGGAGAATCGCGAGGGCTCTGCCTGGATAAATGCAAAAACTGGATAAAATCGCGCTTTTTCCTCCTCGGTAAACGCGCGGAATCAGAGGATGGCTGGAATCGGTAACGGTTCAACATCTGGCATGGGTGACATCATCCAGCTGAACGTCGGAGGGACGAGGTAACGTGACGTCGAACCAAAATGTTTACATTTTTATAAATGACATACAGTTAAACATAAAAAAAATTCAAAACAAAAACCCGTTGAAGACATGTAATGTCAATCCATCATGGAAATGTATTTTGTTCTGGCAGCAAATATTATGTAATACCGCTTGTTTTGGTGGCATTGAATAGCAAAAAGCAGGTAACGGGACATCAAGACGGACTCTGCGTCAAAACATTGGAGTTGTATTTAAGATTAAAGTCTAAAGTCACAGCGCAGCTTTTTATAAACACTGATGTGTTGCGATAGAAAGGCCTAACGTCAAATAACATACGTAGTTATAGTATGTAGCCGCAAGTAGCGGTAATGTGACCACAAACACTATCAACACAATCAAACTGTTATTTTTGTATTTTCTACCAAAAACTGTAAAAATATAAAACAAATTACACGTCAGAGATAGTCTAAATGGGTTTCGTAGTGTTTGAAGAACACATGTAAATATGTTATTGTTTTGCGTTAGTAACAATATAGTAACTATGGTATTTTAACAGACGCTTTGGTTGCCAAAGCACCTTTTTCTAAGGGAAAATAACTGAAATAGACATATAAAATAACAATTAGGAATAGGAAATAATTTAATTATTTACTTACATTATTTAAGGAAATTATTTTAATTAGCAAGTTTGTCTTTTGATGATAGAAGGACACTTACAAGTAAAATGTTTATTAAAAATGTTTATTACAGATACAGTAACCTACTAACTGTTACAGTATATATTACAGTATACAATATTACAGTAAAAACTATACCTATGTGTATGTGTATATATCTGATTCTATGTGTTATACACATGCTGCCAGTTAGATACATGTTCAGATATTTTGGTTCTGAAGTGTTTTGGATCTAAGCATTGTATTGAAACCCAAGTAGTTGTATCTCGTACAGAAAGAAACATTAGGCTTGAATATAAGGATATAAATCTTTTCTGCACTCTTTCAGATTCAGCACGTCACGACAGACTCTGATTTGGATTCCTGACTCTTTCTTCTCAAGGTAAGATGCGTGAAACGACATCTTAATCTTTGTAAATAAAGACACAGTGATAGCTGTGACAGTGACTGCTGTTTTGTTCATGTCTTTTATAAGCTTCTTCTCTGTATCATTTTTAAAGGGAAACAGTATTAGGTCATTTCTAGACAGATTCATTTTTGTTGTAAATTATTGCAGAAATGGCCAAATAATCACATTACCAGTCATCTTTTTTTATGCAATTGATTTACAGCAGTACATTTGCTAAACTTCCATCTGTTCTATCCGTTTACCTGATTATCAGCACTGCATAACATAACAAACATAATTTGTTCCCTCAGTTTACTAAGTGGGAGAATATCAACACTACGGGATGAAACTGGAGCTGTAAGTAGAAATTAGTATCATACTTACATACGCACAAATCCAAAGTAAAGGCAGTAATTTACTATAAAGATACAAAAGAAGAAAAACTGATCAAAATACTGAATAAAAATGTTTTTTATTAGAAATAAGTAACCTTTTAAAAGTAACCCAGTGCAAAAGTAATCCAGCTGTAATGGATTACCTAAATTATAATGCTTCCGTCTCAAAATTCCAAATCTTATCTCTTTGTTTTAGATATTTATTGACAGAGACCCAACAGCATTTGCACCCATTTTAAACTTCCTTCGAACAAAAGAACTGGACTTAAGGTAACGCATTTCTGTCTATTATCCACCACATAAAACAACACTGACCAAACAACGCGTCATATGTGTGTTATTTCCTCTGACAGGGGGGTTAACATAAGCATCCTGCGACATGAAGCGGAGTTTTATGGCATTACACCCTTAGGTATGGCATAAACAGAAAGGATATATCTGTTTATAGATATATATATAAGGAAAGATAAATATATAAGAAAGATACATATATGAGGATATATATATCTATGTTTTTGTTTATCCAGAATACAGTATGCTTGTTAATATGGTATTCTTATTTTATATTCCTGTTCGAAACTGATGTGGTTAGTGCGACGGTTACTTCTGTGTGAGGAACTGGAGAGATCATCATGTGGAAGTGTGCTCTTTCATGGCTACCTCCCTCCACCAGGTATAATAAAAGAAGATCTGAGGAAACATCTTAGACTTTCATTAAGAAAACCTTTTATTTGTCTCTCTGTGCCAAACATAACATTCAGACTTTGGTTCTTCAGCTCTTCCAGCCCGCAGCAATGCTGGTGGGCAGACTGCAGCTGCTGCAGGCCAAGAAGAGCACGTGGGTCCCAGTGGAGCAGAGGGGGGTTTCCCCCGTTCCTGCCCACAGTCTTCTCTCCCTGGGCCCTCTGGGGCAGATGGACCTCAAAGACTGGGTGAGTAAAAGTCCTCAAATGCCAAAATATGGTTACACTGAAACCAAGAGGCACGTTTACTGTTTTAATGCAACGTAATTTCATACGTAGCAGATCTGTGTTATCAGAAGCAAAGTGTCTGTTCTTTCCACAGGACTGTTATATTGCTTCAGAGGGTTGAGTAAATTATGACATAATATTCTGTAAAATAGTACTGTAATTAAGCCACCATCACCCAATGCAATATTAATATAATTAGTTTAATTTTAATTTAATTGAGTTTAATTGGGACTTTCAGAATAAGAATCTTCCAGAACCATTTGGAAGGCTGAAGAATTGCGTTTACATGAGATGTCTTAACACAGACCAGCATGTGCTCTGTTCTAGTGTCATGCTGTTGAAAACCCAGAGAGAGGGGGAGTCCCATGAGGACAAAGTATTCCACTTATAAGCAGTAGTGCAGTAGGCAGGGTGAGGTCATTTAAAAGACCTTTTCTATCCTCTGTGCACAGTGAAGTCATGTGAGAGGAATGATGAAAGAGAGATGGTATGAACAAGTAGCGGTTGTTCAGCAGTTTATAGAACATAGTAAACATTTAAATATTTTACCATTTTACCACATTTTTAATTACCAGCTTAAAGTCAGGGCCTTGTGACAAAATTGGACATTACGTTTTTATGCTAATTTGTTTGTTAAAATAATTTAAAATGTCTAAGCTCAGACAGTGAGCTTGATTCAGTCAAGTCTAATATTTTAATTAGACATTTATCAGGCTGGTGTTTTTAAAGTAAATCATTTTAAAATTATATCTGCATTTCAACAGGATCACCGGTCGACCCTAGAAAGGTGCTCATCGTAGCTGGCCATCATAACTGGATTGTAGCTGCCTATGCACATTTTGTCATTTGTTACAGGTGAATATTATCAGCCACATCACATTTACCCTGTCACTGTGTTTATGTTACACAATATAATTAGAGCAGTACTCGACTGTGATTGGTCTTTAGGATCAAGGAATCTTCTGGCTGGCAGCAGGTGTTCTCGAGCCCTTACCTGGACTGGGTCATTGAGCGGGTGGCCCTCAACGCCAAAGTTGTGGGTGGTCCACATGGCGATAAAGACAAGATGGTCGCCGCATCTTCAGAGAGTAGCATCATTCTCTGGAGCATCCAGGATGGAGGGAGCGGAAGTGAAATAGGTGGGAGAAAAAGAACAGACAAAAACAGTTATTTGTCATCGGGCCAGTTTTGGTAAGATAACGTCTCTCTGTTTATGTGAAGGGGTGTTCAGTCTTGGAGTGCCCGTCGACTCCCTGTTTTTCATTGGGAGTCAGCTGGTCGCCACCAGTCACACGGGGAAGGTGGGGGTGTGGAATGCAGTCACCCAACACTGGCAGGTAAAGCCATTCAGAATGTACACAACCCACTATTTTATGAGTTATTAATAAATACATAAATATTACATAATCGTTAAACATTAGTTTATAGAACCATATAGTTTTGGCCTAACAGTAGTGTAGGTATGATTCTGATCTTGATATTTGTACCGTCTGCTTGTCCAGGTGCAGGATGTAGTGCCAATCACAAGCTGTGACACGGCTGGATCCTTTCTCCTGCTTGGCTGTAACAATGGCTCAATTTATTATATTGGTAGGTAGCTTATTTTCTCCTGGACTGCTTTGAATTCAATTGTTTTGAAATGTTTAGATGCGAAATCTTTAATATGGGTGGTTGCTTACCAAAAGCCCATCGCACTACATGTTCTTGTGTTTAAATAATTAGGGTTTGCTTAAATTCTTAATCCCAAGTATGTGTAACAATGAGCGCAACTTAATATGCCTTTGCTTGCACTGCTACAGGTATCCATGGATAAACCTATAGTGAATTCTAAGTTTTAATGTTGTGAGATTCTTTTATAGCTGTATTATTGTACTGTACCTCTGATATGTTAAATGAGAAGATAACAATGAAAAATCTCACCATATTTTCCTTACTCAGACATGCAGAAGTTTCCACTGAGAATGAAGGACAATGATTTATTGGTGACAGAGCTGTACCACGACCCATCAAATGATGCAATCACAGCCCTCAGTGTGTACCTGACTCCAAAAACCAGTGAGTTATAGAGCTTCAATGAGTTTAAATACTGCCAAACCCTCCAGGAACAGGTTTGAGCAGTGATCTGTATTTGCAGGTGTGAGCGGGAACTGGATCGAGATCGCTTACGGAACCAGTTCGGGGGCAGTGCGTGTGATCGTGCAGCATCCGGAGACCGTCGGATCCGGACCACAGCTCTTCCAGACCTTCACTGTCCACCGCAGCCCCGTCACAAAGATCATGCTCTCAGAGAAGCACTTGGTGTCAGGTAAGATCTGCTCTCATATGCTGATGTCATGGAGGACCATCAAACCAAAATGAAAAGAAATAAGTGTGTCCCCTCTGCGTGTTGAAGTGTGCGCTGATAACAACCACGTACGCACGTGGACGGTGACGCGGTTCAGAGGCATGATCTCCACCCAGCCGGGATCAACTCCACTGGCTTCCTTTAAGATCATCTCACTAGAAGAGACAGAGAGCCACAGCAGCTATTCCTCCGGCAATGATATCGGTGAGTGCTGCGTTTGCCGTATTCCACCATATTGCACCGATTATGCGAGTAGCAGCTAGCTGCAGGCCCATCTACTGTGTCAGAGATATTGTAAAGGTGTGACGTGGTGTTTTTATGCAGGTCCATTTGGAGAACGAGATGACCAACAGGTGTTTATTCAGAAAGTCATTCCCATTACCAACAAACTGTTTGTCCGTCTGTCTTCTACTGGAAAGAGGTGCGTGTCAAACTTTTGCACTATAAAAGACTTACCACACATGATACAACCACACAATATTTGCATCACAGGCATTGACTAACAGTTAATCCATATGCATAATACATTAAAATAGTTCTATACTGATATTAAATCAGGATAGTGATATGTCACATATTTGATCAGATGCGACACAATTGATGCAAATGTAAGAGAAAACAGATTCACACATTTATCTTATTGTTTTTGTGCTGATGAATCTGCATGTGGTTGACAGAATCTGTGAGGTGCAGGCGGTGGATGGAACCACCATCACTTGTTTCACAGTACGAGAGTGTGAGGGCTCCAGTCGCATGGGCTCCAGACCGCGACGTTACCTCTTCACTGGCCACGCAAACGGGAGCATTCAGATGTGGGATCTGACCACTGCCATGGACACTGTCAACAAGAACGACGACAAGGCCAAAAGGGAACCAGGTTCAGATATTTATCTATTACTACTGTAGAGGATAAAGAAAATAGTGGTATGGTTTCTAGTATTTTTAAAAAATGGAATTGGAATGTTACCTGTTTGCAGAAGTAGGTGGTCCGACGGAGGAGGAGCTGCTGAAGCTGCTGGACCAATGCGATTTGAGCACATCTCGATGTGCCACGCCCAACATCAGCCCCGCCCCCTCTGTGCTTCAGCATAGCCGGCTACGGGAGTCCTGCTCCAGGTCTGACCAACATCCTGCACACATCACTATCAAGCTCAGAGTAATCCTAATCAGAGAAATAGCTGACCCCTTAAAATATGCATGAAAAGATTGAAACCTCGGTATTAAACATTTTATAGAGCAGGTAAGTTTAAATGAAAACAAACTTGTATCCAAAAATGTTTCAGAAAATTAGGTGTCATTTTAAATTGGGTGAAATAATTTTGGTGCAAAACTGAATTTGTACTATAGCGTTTTACATAATTGCTTTAGACCTGAACAAGCCTTAAATCTGCATCTGTTATCTGTTCTGTGTTGGGGTGCTCATTGGATTTGATCATATTATGTAAAAAAAAATTTATTTTTCATTTTTTTACACTTACAGTCTCCAACTGCAGGCTCAGGAACCCATTCCTGAAACCGCCACCTATGGAGCCCTGCGGCCGTACAGAGAGAGCCCCTTACTGGCTCGTGCCCGACGCACAGAGAGCTTTCATAGCTACCGAGACTTCCACAGCTTAAACCTGACCAAGGCCATGCTGGAGAACACTGGACAGTGTGGATCCACGGAGGACGACGTGCGTCATTCGGTGGGGGAGAACAACGGTGAAGATGGAGACAAAAGGAACTCCACCATGGAGCTATGGGGGTGCAGGGTGTCCGAAACGCAGTCTGCCGCTGCACGCAAACCTCCGGACAGCCCTGGAGACCAGAGGCGAAGGGCCCACATGATGGAGGAGGGGGCTGCAGACTGTAGATCAGAGGGGGTGAGGAGGAGAGGGGCATTTGAAGCGAATTTTCTGAGCAGGAGAAAAGTACCTCCGGTTCCACAGCTGAGTCCCCCACCAACAGGGGGCGACGGAGGGGGCAGTGACTCATCCAGCACTGCCTCGCCCTCTCCAACTAAAGTGTCCACATCTCCTCGGCATCGCAAGGGCCTGGAAACTGCATGTGAGTGACCGTTTACTCAGCTTTAGCAATTAGAGGTCATACCAAATACAATAATCTCTGACAGGTGAAAGAAGGAAGTTGATTGGATGATATTCAGGAAGTGTTTCAGAAAGTAGGTGTAAATGTGTATGTAGACAGGCTTGGAAGGAGCAGGCAGCTAACAAACAAAAGGGAATCATTAAAGGGAAAATACATGGTTCGGATGCTGGTTTATCATATGAAGACTTTAACAGAAATGTTAATCACATATCACACTATGTGGGTGTCTTTGACAGATTCACCAATTAGTTTAAATTCACCTACACCTCACTTGACATTCCCTGAAGGAAATGTACAAAATAAAGTAAGCTATACATGTATCTAGTTATAATGATTTACATTCAGCTAATTAAACTAGCTCAGAGACCTCAGCTTTGCGTGCATGCACCTTTTTACAGAACAAATGCTTCTATCTGAAAAAGTTCCTTTTTAAAATGTATTTTTAATGTCCTGTTGTTGCTACTATTCAATAATGGTACGTTTCAAAACACTCTGCACTTTACTGTCTGTTTTTACATGTGTCCTATTAAAGTGAATAGTTCGTTGACATGAAATGATTATTCCTATTAAAGTGAAATGATTAAATAATTGAGCTTTTAATAACGAACAAGTTTGAAGGATATAGGAGCAACACTAAGACATGATACACGTCTTTTATTGATCCCCTGCGACTCACTGAATGATCTCTACAGACTTTCAGTGCACTTCATAAGAGGTTTTTATTTCATTATTTAATTTGGGAATCTGTTCAGTGCCTTTTCAGATAGTGTGAAATCAAACCGTTTAGCATGATTCTGTTTGGTCTTGTAGACATTTGAGGGTCAGTTGAAGTTGCAATATCACATTATGCATAAAGTAAAATCAGTGAAACTTATAGCCAAATTCGCATATCTAATTATCAGCATCCTGCATTATTTGAATGATCACAAAATGACTGAATTAATTGTAATTAGTAGGGATTTTTACAAACCTTTAATATAACTTACAGGTGAAGTGTGTAGTTTTCACGCCACTGGCAACGTAAACAAAATTGTAGAAACTGTTTCTAAACACGTTCCAAATACTACAGCTCCTTTAGCCCCATTGTTGTGACCAGTGGACACTTTAAACAGATACAACACAACTGGTAGTTTATAGGTCTGTAGAACTGATCAGGCCTCCTGTGTTGTGTTATCAATCACGAAGCATATTTTTTCTCATTTGCACTTCAATTATTAAGAATATGTGATAACTATATTTGACACAAAGCTAATTTTGCATTGTCGACTGATGACCGGGATCACTTTTTCCAGCCATTACACTTTGTTTTATCCCATCAGAGAGAAATGTACAGTATATATGTATAACTATTGATGATATATATCCAATATTAAAGTTATATGTTGCTAAATGGGATTGTTTAAATTGTAGCCTTTAACAAAGTAGTTATATTATATGAAGGAAACTATATGATCTCTATCATTTATATGCTATGCAATAAATGTAACTATTTTCACGACAAGTGCTGACGGTGGGCCCACACAGCCTAAAAAACAGAACGCTAAGAAAAGAGTGAAAAATTAACATGACCAATCCCTTATCCCTCTTTTAATTGTTATAAATTACTTTTAAACCTGAAATGTGAACGTTTGGTAAAAAAAACTGCACCTTTAATTTGTACCCTTTGAACATGACTGCTAAATATACTTTATATCACTGTATTTTAATAAACTGTCAACATTAACATATACCCAATGTCATTCAGTTGCTTTCTACGATGTTGTACTGAATTTTTAATTGACAAGAGCATCACCTCATGCTTGCTTTCAGATGTACCTTATTTCAATCTTATTCAGGTTTCTGTGCGTTTTCAGCCTGGGTGTTAAACTACAGCTAAAAGGAAAGTGCAGTTCACGCTATATGATTCTTAGGCTTATTTGAACGTGTGAAAATATATAAAAATTTAAAAGGTAAATATGCTACAGGTCGGTACTCTGCTTCTGTTATCACTAATGACACAATAAAGTAACCGAATTTAGAAGCATGTATCGTGTCTTCGTTGTTTCCTTTATTAACTACAGAAACAAACGTTACAAATACATTAACGTTGCGCACATCAATAATCAATCACAAATAGAAGCACTTTTCCAAAATACAAGACATGATCAACACAAAACCCTTGCAAGACTGTACTTGTCAGAGAAAGCTCAGTTTTACAAAATAACATCATGTATATATAATAACATCATAAATTATAGTAACAATAAATAATACTGATCTTAAAAAAAAAATCCACATAAAAATGTTTAGTTCTGGTTTATTTTACTAACATCTAAGTGAAATGATAATGCACATGTAATTTAATATTTTCACAGGTTTAAAACAACCTGTTAAAAAAAGATAAATAAGCCACGCCTACAATCCAAATGTGACACTGGTGACAATGTTTGGAGTTCAACTCCTACATTAAAGACACTTGATCTATTGGCATCATAGCAAATGTTTACACTCTGTATTGTTCAGTCTAACAGGCACAGCACAACATTCGCTAAAGTTTTCACAATAACAGACAATACAGAACATGTTTACTGTGCTACATACTTTCTAACAGTCATGTGTCTGTATACACCACTGAGATGGACTCGCTCTGTGTTGGCATTAATAATTTGGAGTCTCTGTGATCATTAATACTTTATGATTGTGGTAATATTTCACAACTACACAGCGAGTCACATATCTCCATTTATAGCTAAAATTATAATGCTATTTTCAAAACAGTATTTTTCTTTTCTGCATCAATGCTATCATGATAAATTATGTCAGTATTAACTTACTGCAGGTGAATTAAGTCTACCTTGTCTAAATCACTCTATCCTGTAGTGGTGTCTTATGTGAGATAACATATCACATATCTTAATTTTTTTCACATATCTTAAGTGTACAGTGGCACAGTGTTTGTGCAACTATGCAAATTAGTTCATCAAGTTTAGTTCATCAAAACTAATTTTGTTTTATCCAATTTTGGGCGTAAAAAAAAATCAAGGCTTGTGAGAGTAACATCATGTCAGAGATTACAACAGTATGATGGGAAAACCATTCTAGGTAAGCGTAGACAATGACTGACACCTACTTTATGATATTCAAGACAAATAGTATAAGCAAGTTTTGACAAACCAATGTGAATATTGAAATGGAAGCAACAAGGTGATGTCAGAGCTGCACATAACTCGAGAGGTAGTCAGCACACACACACACACACACACACAACCATCACATCCTGACTAATGGAAAAATGTTCCAGCATAAATATAAATAATTTTTTTTCTGTATATTCCACCAACAAACCACATAATGCTGATTTTCAAACAAATTGTTTATATTTTCCTCTAAATAAAGACACAAATATAACCGCCACTCCCTGTTAAAGGTTCGAAGAATATTTATTGTAAATGTGATACTCAATTAGCCAAAGATCGTAGGTAACTTGGACAAAAATGTGCATTACCAGAGCCGCCCTCCAAAGCTGTGTGCTTGTGTGGGCGTGAAAGCTTTACAAATGAGTGTCTGTAAACATGGTTTGCTCCTTCTTCACTGAGCTGTAGCTTTTAATCGCCTCCACAAAGTCATCGTCCCCCACATACTGCAGCATAAAGACAATAGGAATCACTAATTGAAATTTCTTTAACTGTACAATATTCCTAATGTTACATGCTCATTACAGCATCATCGCACACTTGTAATATAACTGCTGCTATTTTCATATTCAATTTGCACATGACTGTTCTGCACATTGCACATCCAGATGTCTTTTGCACATCAAGTCAAACTGCTGCTACTCATCTTTTCGATTTGCACATGAAATTGTTCTTTGCACGTGTCAGTATTCCATATTTCTAGGTTTTTACATTCTATATTTCAGAGTTTATTTATTATTACGTGTGCCTTATTTTATATATTATTTATTTTTCTACTTTTTCTCTAAACCTGTTTCCTCACTTCCTGCATGTGACAATAAACGCTTTAAATCTTGAATCTCACCATGCCACTGTCTGTGCCGTGCAGGTCAGCGTCCCAAGCTCCCCCACCCAGAGACTTCTTATCTTGAGTGTCGATCAGCTGACTAACACTCCGATGCAAAGAATTCTGGGAAAAGGCGTGGCTCAGCTGGCTCTGGCTGGGCACACGGAGCACAGACATGCTGGCCCTATAGCTGTGGTTGCTGGTGCAGGTTCCACCGACCTTAGTGTCAGTCAGACCCTGAGGATGAAAACCTGGTTGTTATTCAATCACAGATACCCACTTCACACTGTGATCTCTGAATCACCATGCACCAGCTTTCATTTAGCCAAAGTCATTCAGTAGGGATGAGAACACAGCAAAACCAGGCACTGACTGATCAGGGTTGTGTAACAATGCGACTGATGACAATGTTCCCCCGTTCCAGCCTTTATCATCAGTACGTTTTGCATGCATGTCACTCAGTTCACAAAGGGTAAAGCTAAGCCCAACACATAATGGAAAGTGAATGTAAACTCTAGCAAATTCAGACCCACACCAGAAAAAGATCTTTACGAATTTCTTCGAAGAATACAAAGTACTTGTCTGTGCAAATGTCACCACAATAATGTTGAGGTGTTGCTAGGTGGTTTCCAAGGTACTCTGAGTGTATTTTAGCATGTTGCTATGCAGTTGAGAAGCTATTCTTGGTGGTTGCTAGGGTGATTTATTTGTTTG
>JAZGTJ010015113.1:0-13599 GCA_036877575.1 Botia almorhae
CCATTTATATGTTTATAAGCACCTGAAAAAAGCACAAATGTCAGAGCATGTCAAAACTTCTCCAGGGCTCCAAAACACCCTCGGACCCCAGAGGGTTAAAAACAACAACAAAAGACAGTTAACAGAGAAAAACTAATAGATGGGTGTGTGTCTGAATTATAACTAGTAGATGGGTGTGTGACTGATTCAAAAGAGCCAACTACTATGTCTTTGTGATAAATAAGCCCAGTTTTGCAAACTGTCAAATATACCTACTTTTGCAAACAAGTTCTAGGTTCTTTTGAGTGAGTTTGTTAATAATTATCAAATAAAGTTCACATTTTTATTCACATTCATGATGAAATGCCAAAACGTTTAAAGTGGGCAGAGCTTGTTTTTTGGTTTTGTGGCTGTAACATGGGAAGGGAACAAAATATGGTCACCAAACGTGCTACAAGTATAGGAATCTCATCTGTGGTATCACAAAAAAATTGCACACTCTAAAATTGGTCATCTAGTGGCTCTATAATGTGAAAAATCACAAATGTGACTATAACTAAGTTGTCACGATTGTACTTAGGACATTTGCTTATCCTGATAATGGCTGCCATCAGCCAATGAAATCTGAGCACCTATTAGATAAGGGTAATGAAGGCCAAGAAGGCATGTTTTATGACTCATGACCACAACGGTCTGGGAGAATTTAAAAGAAATCGTCCATTGGGGACACTATCTTGTTTTTCGGGTTGGTTAATGATTGTAACATCATTTAACAAATAGGCAAAATATTACTTTCATGTTTTAGAGCTCCTAATTCTAAACAATTTTGCCTCGAGAACCACTGTGTCAATCAAACTGCTCTCTAAAAATGTACCTACTTTTGCGATCTAAGCCTAGGTTTTATCCCCAACCTCAGCACAACTAGTGCCATACAAATCTCTAGACTCTCCAAGTCAACAATTATCAAAAACATATTGAACTTTTGCTTTTGGAAAGCTATTAAAAGGGTAATAAGGTGTACCAATAAGTCTGTGTTTCTGAATATCAAGAAACTATGTGAGCTCATGCATGTTGTGATTCTAAAGAAACATGCAAAATTTCATGTCGATCAGGCAATAGATGGCGCTACAACAGTTATAAATGTTACAAAATGCTGTATTTCTATGATACATTGGCCGAATTTAGTGAAAGTTGTCATTTAAATCTCTGTTTTATGTGCTTACAGGCTTGCAAAAAAATACATATCTATTTAAATCACAAGATCATGCATTAAACAGTCCTGAAGTTCCCTGAACCCTGATAACATTGGTATGGTGACAAACATGCCTGTCTTCTCCTTTCGGCTGTTCCCTTTTAGGGGTCACCACAGCGAATCATCTGTCTCCACCTAACCCTATTATCTACATCCTCTTCACTCACACCCACTAACTTCATGTCCTCGTTTATCACATCCATATACCTCCTCTTTGGTCTTCCTCTTTGCCTTCTGCCTGGTAGCTTCATTTCTAACATCCTCCTACCAATATATTCACTATTCCTTCTCTGTACATGTCCAAACCACCTTAATCTGGCTTTCCTGACTTTTTCCCTAAAACATCTAACATGAGCTGTCCCCCTGATGAACTCGTTCCTAATCTTGTCCAACCTCGTCACTCCCAAAGAAAACTCCAACATCTTCAGTTCTGCTACTTCCAGCTTTGCCACCTGTCTCTTCCTCAGCGCCACCGTCTCTAAACCATACATCATAGCTGGTCTTACCACTGTCTTGTACACCTTCCCCTTAATTCTACCTGATATTCTTCTGTCACACATTACTCCTGAAACGTTTCTGCTCTGGACTGTCGACCCCAAGTACTTAAACTCCTGTACCTTCTTTACCTCTTTAAAGAAGGTACTTCTTTAGGGAAGGTTCCACCTCCCTCTCTTTCATTCAAACACATGTACTCAGTCGTGCTACGACTGACTTTCATTCCTTTTCTTTCGAGTGCAAACCTCCACCTCTCCAGGTTTTCCTCCACCTGCTCCCTGCTCTTACTACATATCACAATGTCATCTGCAAACATAATTGTCCAAGGAGATGCCTGTCTGACCTCGTCTGTCAAACGATCCATCACCACAGCAAACAAGAAGGGGCTTAGAGCTGATTCCTGATGCAGTCCCACCTCCACTTTGAAATCCTCTGTCTTACACTACTGTCCTGCTTCCCTCATACATATCCTGCACCACCCTGACATACTTCTCTGATATTCCTGAGTTCCTCATACAATACCACAGCTCTTCTCTTGGTACTCTGTCATATGCTTTCTCCAGGTCTACAAAAACACAATGCGGCTCCCTACGACCATCTTTGTACTTCTCCATCAGCATTCTCAGAGCAAAGATTGCATCTGTAGTGCTCTTTCTGGGCATAAAGCCATACTGCTGCTCACAAATACCTACTACCCTCCTTAACCTAGCTTCCACTACTCTTTCCCATACCTTCATTGTATGACTCATCAACTTTATGCCTCTGTAGTTGTTGTACCATTACATTCCTCCTCACTCCCCATACGGAAATGTAATATATGACATATATGTCCCTATATCGCAAGTCACGCTGTCATATATGTTAAATATAATACAATATATTGATGTCACATATATACATATCTTTAGATATATGTTGGTATGAGTTTATAACATAAATCGTCCATATTAAATTAGTATATTGACATACATTGATACTATGTATATGATAATTGTTTATATAAAAATGTACATTGTGACCATATATGTCACTGATATATGTTTAAAATATATATGCCAATTTATTTAAACAACATACATACATACATTTTACATGCTTGTTTTCCTTTATTAATTCCTTATACTTTCCTTATTTGAAAAGTTTTAACACGTCTACACAATCCACATTTCAATTTCCATCCCATTTTAGAATTAGCAATTTTTTAAAGAGCAACTGGCTCATAAACACAAAAATACTACACAAATTCTATTAAGCAAATAGAACAATACATTTCATTAGTTTTTTTTTTCATATCATCAATAACCATACATCAATATCAACAATTTCTATAAGAAAATATATGCATACATACTCATATATACACTACATGTGCTGATACATACAGAATCACAGTTAATGTCTCCACATGCAAAAAAAAATCTCTTGACTGCACTGTTGCATCTATGTAAACCTGGGTTCTCCACTAGCACTGAAAGAAAAGAAACTTGGGTGCTTTTAACAAAGCTTGGCAGAGCTGCAAAAATTATTGTCACTGATGTCAGACATGAAAACATTAAACTGTTACTTCATAATCATTGAGAAAAGTCATAATATAATCGCATCGGTGCTGTTCCAAAGGCATGTACAAGCATTTCTGTTCAATTGCTGAGGCATGTACAGCAGTTAGGTGAGACAGCACCTTCTTTACTGGATAAAAGTGTAGCGGATTTTGAACACAAGCTGAAAAGCTGTGCTTTCCCTCTTCAAAAAAGCGACCAATAGCATAAAAAGCACTGCCGTTCCCAACATTTGTCTGCATGAATGTCTTAATTGAAAAGAATATGTTGTCTGTTTTTACACGAACTACACTCGAGTTCCTAGTATTTGGACGGCGGTAGGCCTGGGAATGAACAATCACACCATTGACAAACACTCTATTGTAATAGTCTACAACCTGCTTCTCTACCCGATCACCAACACTATGCAAAGCAATGTAGTCATCATGTGCCATCATTTTTCTCTTGGGTGGTCCAAAAGCTGTAACTCCCAAACACTTTACTGCATGCTTTCGCTCTCGTTTTTGCCTCAATAACTGATTAAGAACAGCACTGCACTCTGAGGAGGGATTTTTCAGTGTTTGACTGGCATACAGTGGAAGGGCTTTTTTCAACCAGAAAACTTTACATATTTGGATGGGCACAGACTGCGTGCTTTTAACCATTTCTATTAGCTCCATGTTATAGGCCTCAAATTGAAATGCCGAATGGGCCCATAATGGCCCCCAATTCTGGACACTTCTTGAGAGATGGAGGCACAGGTGAACATTGTAGGTGACATTGCTTATACCATAAAGGGGCTCCATCTCAGATACAAACTGATGAAGAAGTTCCTGTGCTTCTAAAAGCTGCTGAGATGAAATTGATGTGGTAAGCAGCAAAGCTATGCCACTCGCAAGTTTCAGCCAATGATTAAGGTATCTCTCAGGTAGAATCCCCTTAAGAATGGAAATACTGTAGTAAAATAGCCACATCAGCCATTCATGGGCTTTCCAGTAACGTCTTTCTTTAATGGATCGAGGTGTTCTGGAGACATTACTTGGGGGCTTTATCTTTAACAGTAGTTGGTCAATTTGTGGTATGGACCTGCCAATGTACCAAGGCGATTGGTGGTTTTCAGAGTTACACCATAGAGAAGTAATAGATCTTGTAACTCCAAGGAGGACACTGTGCATGTAGTCAGGGACACATCCCTCAATTATATCAAATCCAGGTAAAAGGGACAACACCGAAGGTCCCTTCACACCTACTGAAGGTGTGCCTGTCTCAACAGCCCTTGTAACTAGCTCCAAAGTCTGACTTTGACATCTAAGTTTCATGTTTTCCTCAAATGGGTAAACCCTGGCCTTTCCCTGACCACGTTCAACAAGCGTTCCTTTGTGAAGACAAAAAGAACATCCAAAAACTCCCCATTGAACTGCTTAAAGTTTTTTAGGAGTGGACGGGCAACAGAATCGCTTACAAGTATTAAAGCATATACTTTGCTGGTACCATGCACACCATCAGATGTAACCCAATCAAAGCCACGCTCATGTAGATCTGTGCATTCCTTCACAAATGGGTCAAGATAGAGGCTCATCGGGGGCTTTTTAGCTCCAAACCACAACGCTGTTAGCATAATATGGTCCGATCTCAGATTGGGAGGTAGTTCATTTAATGTGCACAATAGGGGCCATATGGACTGTGAAGAAGATTTGAATAAAGGTACACCATCACAGCTGAAGGTGATTGAAAAGTTGGGGCAATCATTTAGAGGTGTGAAGGTTTTCATGGTCTTTTTATAGAGCAGACCATCACATACATCAGTTAAGTGAGCATTTACGTTATCCTTGTTATTGACGATCAACTGTGAAAACTTGTGTTGTTCAATAATATTTTGTAGTTGTGCTTCTAAAGGGAGAACCATAAAAAAATTCCCAATTTAATGTGCTCCTTTGCATCAACTTGTTTGCCACAAATTCTGCAACCTACTTGTTCATCTTTTGTTTCCATTAAGACAGTACAATCTGAACAGAAATGCTTTATAAGAATATAGTCCTTATAATCAGTCATGTTCTTGTAGAAGTGATGCTTAGTAGTTGACACTGAGTGTTTACCCGTGATAGCATTTATGACTTTAAATATGTCTTCTAGTGCTTCATTGGTCAAACCATGTTTCGATTTAAGAGCTAGCAGGAGCAACTCACACTCTTTTCTGTTTTGTTCATGTAGTGCTTTCTCACTGTATTCTGACACTGAACATGAAGGAGATACATGGCTTTCATTGCTAGGTGTTTTTTTTCAAAATGTCATTCTCTCTAATGTCTTCGCCATGTTGGACGTCCTCAATACCATCATCACTTGATTCTTGGTAGTCAGTCGTTTTCTGTTCCTCATGGAAGCGCGCACATAAAAAAGGGTTTTATTTTAAAACATCAGTTAAAACCTGAAAGCAAAACAAAAAATTCAATGTTTGTATGGCATTGCATCCTTACCTGCACATTGACTTCCACTTTGTGTAAGATTTGATTCTTTGTGTACAGTTGATTCCTTAACAGCTTGTTGCTAAAAGTCAAAGTCAAGAAACCAATTCTCAAACATAAAATAAGGTTATATGAATATAAGGTTATATGAAATCTACAGTTTTTTCCTACTTTTAGGACTTTTTACAAGTTTTAGGAAAAAATATGTGCGCGTATACTCATGCATACACAAACATTTAACATGCATTTTCCTCACCTGCAAGGATCCATTAGGTGCATTCAGATCATCTTCTCTTTCAACATCTGCAAAAACCTGAAAAGAAGAATGTTGAAAAGAATAAATAAAAACCTTTCCTGATAATTTACAGGTTTTAAAGAAATGATGTAGCTGTGGAATGGGGGTTATATTGTGATGGAAAGAAACGTGTAGTGGTATAATTATGATAAAAATACAAATGTACAAAATATTATATTTTCTTTGAAACAAGTCTCACATTTGGTTATTGTAACTCAAAGAACCACATAACTTCACATTGACAGGCTAGATCAAATTTCTTTCAGTGCAGCATCAACATTCTCAAAAAGTATATGTTAATTAATAACACTTTTTGTTTTACGCCATTTTAACACACTGTGTCAATATAACACTATATGTCACTTTGTGTTAATTGTCTATTAAATAAATAAAAGTGACAAGAAAAAATTGAGTTTAAAGTGACATACAATGTATTGTCTATAACTAAACAGTGTTGTCTGGAATACTGGGGTAGTGATATGCACATTTTAGGTTCTTTTTGCCCCATGTGACAAAAGGGTGCATATTTTGACCATTTGTTCTGATATTGTATGTATAATATGCATTTCTTGCCTGCAAGAACCCGTCGGGTGCATCCAGATCATCATGTTTTTTATCAACATCTGCAAAATCCTGAAAAAAAATATTTAAAACTATTAAAAATATTTAGTAAGTAAAAACGTAAAAACGTTACAGTAAAAACGTTTACAGATCATTTACAAGTAACAAAGAAATGATGATGTAGCTGTGGGGGGGTTATATTTATAAAATGTATCCACCTTTTTGTGAACACGGACGTCTCGCCCGACTGGAGTGGTGCTTTATATTTCTGTTCTTTAGGTATATTAAATAGGTTTCAATTCAGTCAATTTTTACCCTGTTTTGACCAGAACATGAAAGCACCCAAACGGAAGTTAGAAATATAATCTTTCATGGCGCAGCTCATCGGTTACTCAGGAAAAAGGTGGATAATGATAAAGAAGAAACCTCACAAATTACAAAATGTAATAATTTTAGAAATAAGTCACATTTTTCAAAAAATAACTCCGATGTTTTTTGTCAAGGATTCACATCCCAAGTATAGATTAATCTACTTACAGTGCAGCGTCAAGTACAACAATATGTAGTATTACTGGTAATGGCTTATAGATCAAACCCAAACTTCCAAAAGTGAAGCCTTGTGGCTCCTTAAATTTAAGTTACTTATCTGAGTTGTTTCTCAAAATAATCACCCCCTCCCCCTGATCAGATGTTATTTTTACAGTAAAAAAAACGAATCATCATGTTATTAAACACAAACCTCATTTTAGTAATCATCTTAACATCACCAATAACACATAAGGTGAGCAGGGCACAAATTACCACAGGGTTAATTGTAACACAGACCATTTACAGTTACACAGGGTAGATGTTGCATTTTTTTACATCTGTGTCAAAAGACTGTCTTCTCTAAATTTGTGGAAAGTTTTGATGTGCTTGCGAGGAGATAGTGGACAATGAGTGTTTTGGGGGCATGAATATTATATATATATATATATATTATATATAAATAATATTTCTGAGCTTGGTGTGCAAGTCTGGGTTAGGTTGTCCCCCACTCTTTCACTACAGCCAACAGTAAAAAGCACTTAATCCATGATTTAGCACATTGGACATAATTTGTTTGTAACAATTGTGTTCATGGTTTTTCTCACCTGGCTGGATGTCTCTACAGGGCTGATGGTCACAACTGGACTCTGGTCTTCTGACTCTCTGGTTCTGCTGTGTTGCAATATGATACATATTTTGTTTTGTACAAAATGTATTGTTTTGTACAAAATGTATTGTTTTGTACAAAATTGTATTTTAGCGGGCTAAAGAATTGTTTTACTTCAAGCTGTATTTTGTAACATTTTTGACTAACGACAGATGTATTACATACAACATACAACACATTAAAGAGTAATTTGTAATTAAAATTCTCCATACCTGCAAAGTACCGGTCATGTGCTTGATATGCATGTTAAACAAAGCTGGGTCTTGCTGAAAGGCAAATAAAAATAACATGGTGACTAAAGTAATACCCAAAACATACAACAAAAAATATTTCCCATAAATTCATTAGAGAAAAAACAATAATATTTGTACAACCATCAAGAGTAATTGTGTAAGTTTAAATGTTAAGCTTATTAAGGTTATAGAGCATAAAAAAAAATCGAAAGTTTGGAACAAAGTTTAAACAACTAGACATATACGTTACCACAGTAGCATATTGATAACTGTAAAGTGTTGGTTTTCAAGTATGTGTAAGTATGTGCAGTGAGCCATTCTCTTCATGCGATTCATCAGAAGTGAGAATGCATTGTTTCATTTACTGGTGTCAACATGAATTACTACACAACATAAACAAGTGTATAAATGTGAAGCAGTGACCCATCTAAAGTAATTTCTGTGTTTTGCTGTTTACATAGATTCACCTGACTTTATGTATAAAACACACAAATAATGACTACAACATGCAAGTGTTTTGGGCATGCTTGTTTAGGACAAGTGCAACAGTGAAATGCAAATTACATTGGTGGAGATAGGCATTTAGGTTTTGGATATGTCAGACTGGCTAACACAAATCCATATTTTCATACACATCATACACAAACAATTATTTAATGAGTACAGATATCATTATGCACAGTTCATTATGCAAATTTAAGGGTGGTATTGTCATTTATACATAGCAAGCTTTGAGTAGGCCTATCACAACCTCGAAAAAAAGTGGTCTTGAAAAACAAGATGGTGCTAAAATAATGTGTGCCAGAATGCAGCAGAGTCTAACAATCTAATAATCTTTAACCTTACCTGTAACGTTAACACGTTGACAAAAGCATTTTGATGTCCACGCACTTTCGTCTGCAAAGCATAAATCAAAATTTAAAGAATGTTTTAGCATTTACTAAAATATGCAAATGCATATTACATATATATATATATATATATATAATGTCGTTTTAGTAAATGCATGGATGATGTCTTCAAAGCGTAATCACTTTGAAAATCACTTAAATGATTTAATGTAGTATTTTCGTACTCCTATTACTGATTTGAGTCTGACATCGATTTTCTTGCTATTATCATGAACGTACTGACATACGTACGGAAAAAATATAATAGGGTAGGGTATAAGGGGTAGCACTGGGTCTTGATAATTATAATCTTGATAAAATGGAACATTACATACCTTCTCCACCGATGCTGTGTTGTTTGTGTTGTACGTGGAATGTTTTCTTTCTGCAAGAGGTACTTCTTGTACTTCATCACATCTACTGGGGTGGCCACAACAGCAAAAGGTGAACGGTCGCAAACCGACGTCTCGTGGTCTTTGAAAGCCCGGGTTCAAATTCATCAAACAATCACGGCAAACAACATACGTGCTTGACCTGTAGAGCTGGCCTTATATCAAAGTACCGCGATTGCAGACTTCCGTTTTCCTCAAGTCGCTTTCGTGATAGTCTGATGTCCTAACGTTAAGTTGATTGGTTTGCGCAACGCCGCGTAAACTCAAGTTCAAACTTCACTCCTTGTGGTAATTATAGTATTTACGGCATAACAACCCATAAAATTGATGTCTACAGCAACAGTAGTTGCGCCAGGAACAACAGTGTTTTCTTTTATATTTTTAATGAGCATTAACATTATTCTAAACTAACAATAGTAAAATTACGCCAATCCAGTTTGGACTAGCTACTGTTTTTTTTAATTCTATTTTTTTCTTTTTTAGTTATAATGAATGTTATAATTGTCAAACAAATAATATAAGACAACAGACAATACAATAATACAATTCAGTCTGCATTTCAGGCCTTGCATTTGATGCGTTCCCAATACCAAGTGTTGCGTCATTGCGTAAAGCCTATCTTTATTAGGCGCGCTAAAATTCAAACGTAATCAAAAGACCGCCAAATACTCTCAATTAGAGACCAACGAAGGATGAACATGTTCGCACTTGTCGAGTGGAAAGAAGGAACGGATAATGAAAGTTGGAGCATTGTTCCAACATCATACATAAAACACTTCGAAAAAAATGATTTCTTAGACGGTCTGGATGAAAGATCTGTATATTTAATTGAGTGGAGAGGTGGACTGAAGAAGAAACCTAAAGGCGGATGGCCGTTGTACGAGGGAACGGTGCATAAAGTCGCAGGTAAGTTAATTTCTGAAATTAATTATATTTCACACGTTAATATTGCACAGAGGATACATTTTAAAATAATCGCCGAACAGCATGATTCATTTAAATACTAAGCTGATCAGATCGGATAAATGAGCAGATATTCACCGTGTTTAACTGTTAGGTTTTTAGTTTTAACAGTTAGTATTATTACTGCATTATTGTGTGCCTTGCATTTTAATGTCCATGTTTAAGAGCTAACTACGAGTAGATTATTAACGTTACACTGTAGTGTATTATTATACGTTTTTTTAAGCGTTTGTTATGTGAAAATAATATCTTTAGTAAGTACGATTTTAGCTGTCAAACACATGTAGTGGAGAAAAAAATATTTGCAAATTACAATATTTGCTTTTAGATGTCGTGGTCCATATCTAGTACAATAAGTGCAGTAAGAATTTCTAAAAATGTATGCCAATGTAAACTTGCAGACCATTCAATTCCTGTCAGTATGTGTGCTGATATTTTGAACATTGTTCCCCATCAAGACATTAACACTTATTGTGGGTGCATAAACGCTTACATGCATGACTGTGCACAACACTGATGGTGCGTTCACACCGGACGCGACTTGCGCGAATAAAACACGCTATTCGCGCGTCGTTGAACGCTTGAACATTTAAGTTTACTCGCGCGATACGCGCGGTAAAATTCGCGTGCAAATCACTTAACAACAGACGCGAATTCGCGTCATGGGCGGGGCTTCTGCCGCCTGGCCGCCAGTCTGTTCGTTGCAAAATGACTGACATGGATTTTGTTGAGAGAGTAGCTGCGCTTTATTTATTGTGGATGGCTGAAAAACGTCTTTTAAAGTTGTTCGGCGTCGTTTCTGGGTCCATCAGATCCTTCAGAGGCGCACCCATCTTGGTGAGTTGCACCGAGTCCTCCATCTTTGTTAAAAAATTCAGCCTCCGCTCACTGATCACGTCACTACTAGAGCGAGCTCCTGATTGGTTACCGTGGCGCGGAATTTCGCCAAAGTTCAGATTTTTCAACTCGCGCGAATGGCGCGGCAAGCGCTTGAACGCTCAATGCGCGCCGCTTCATTCGCGCGGTCCGCGCCGCAGGATGGCTGTTCGCGTCTGTTTTAATAAAGTTCTAATGTTTTAACTGTATTACCTCTTTTTTGCTAACTGTACTGTTTCACAATTAAGGCTTAGGAATGCCATGTGCATTTCATTGCAAGTACATGTCCATAACCTATATTTAAAAATATGTAGGAAATGTATGAAAGCATGTTTATTACATCTTTTAAATTTACATCATACACTAAAGCAAATTATTTTGCAATTCATTTACTTAATATAAGAACATAACATATTTAAAATTTGTGCACACAGTGTTATATGCCATTTATATATTCCATATACATTTATAAAAAATATATATCAGTTTAAATGTAAAATATATAGTAAAACATATAAGAGCCATATATATTGCATGTATGTAAGAAATGCAATATATGTGCAATGCGTATATGTGTAAATTGTATATTGAACATATATACAAAGAAATACATGTCATTTATATTGTTAATTATATATGTGACATATATAACTTAAACATATATAAACATATTTATATGGAATAGTTTTATATGTCAATATATGAAATTGTTCCATTTTCTAATAGGTTTCATATATGGCCGGATATATATGTACATATATGATTTAACTTTCTATGTGGATATATTTAATATATGTAAATTTCATATGTGTTTATATATTACATTTCCGTATGGGTCACTAAAATCCTGTTAAACAATCTTGTAAAAATTCCACTGCTGCCTCTCCTAGAAATTTCCACACCTCCACCGGTATCTCATCAGGACCAACCGACTTTCCTTTTTTCATCCTTTTCGTTTCGTTTGTACTAATCCTTTGAACTTCCTGCTCCACATTGTTTACCTCTTTTACCCTTTTGTATTTTGTAAAAATTCAAGTTTAGAAATGCTTTTAATATGTGGAAAATAGGCCATTCTGAGGTAACATGCCATGTTTAATCAATTTCACAGTCGTTTTAATATATTCAATATTTCTTCATAATAACAACATGATCTCGAACCAGCACGTAGGGCGCAGCAGTGTGCACTAAAGTATTAGGCTAATCCTAATTTATTGTACAATTTAAAACCTGTCTGCTGTAGTTGGATTTAAATACTTTTTATATAGCAGTCAGGACATTTTGAGGTAACATGCTACATTTAATGATTATGTTTAATTAAAGGGGAGATAACAACAGTTTTTTTAAAGATCAACCACATAATTTCAGATATAGGCTGTGGTTCTGTATTTTGTCCAGTAGAGGGAGACACAAAATAAGAATTCATTTTAAGTCCTCGTTGCCATCAGTGTTAAAATGCTTAGAACCTAATTCGACGAACCATAAAATATGTACAATGTTTCTGTGTTTTAGTTTACAAATAAATGTGTCCAAGTCCAAAAATATTTTTTTATATAAACAACACAACTTCTCGTAACCTCACAACAGCTGGAAAAGTCAAATCTTTTTATTTTGTCTGCACTAACATTTGCAAACAAGCCAACACTAAATTATTGTACCCCTCCAAACAAATGTATAGTTTCAGTATGGTTCAACCCTCTTAGTTGTATATACAGAGTTTAGGTTTCGGTCGGGACTGCAGTTCTGAGTGTCTGTGGCTGGCTTTATATGACTGGCTTTTTCTGGAAGCTCTCCTGGCCGGAAGAGTGCCTTGAAGGTGGAGTCTCCTGGGTGCTGTGCCATTGCTGAGCACTCAGGGACCTGGGTTCGGATCCCCTCCTGGGGGAGGGGGGTTTATGCCCTCTTGGCGATTTATATGGGGTTTGTTTTTTAGACTGAGCCCAGCAGTTTATTTAAGTCTGGCTCCCATGGATTGGCAGAGTGGCACAGGGACCTCAGCCTTTCCACCTTCTGGCTGGCAAAGGAAATGGTGTGCTGGATGGTGACAGCTAGTAGGTTTCTGTCCGACTGCTGTTCATTACTCCATGGGTAGTGATGGAGTCGTACCTTCACTACAGGAGGTCCTCCACTCCCACGAGAGCTTCGCCTTCCTGAGGTGTGGGTCAAGCATAGAGCGGGTTCTTACATTAGGGGATCATTCCCACTCCCCCAGAGCTCCATTGAGAACCAGTAGCTGCAAAACCCGCAACACAATCACACCAGATGGTGTATCATAATTTGCCCAATGAACAACACCAGCAACGTAATTTTCTACTATAGATAGAGATGAACTATCAAAAATAATTAAATCATCTAAATCAACAAAAGTTAAAAGTTACAAGTGGAGTTTATTGTCATTTCAGCCATATACAAGTACACAGTGAAACGAGACAACGTTTCTCCAGAAACAAGGTGCTTCATAAGACAAACACTAA
>JAZGTJ010015114.1:221-13599 GCA_036877575.1 Botia almorhae
AGACTTTTAGTTGACTAAAACTGGACTAGACTAAAAAGTGTATGAACGTGACTAAAACTAATAAAAACTAAAATGACAGCTTCACACAAAGACTAGACTAAAACTAAAATTAAAACAGGCCGCCAAAAACAACACTACACTCTTCCCATCTTTTTTCTTACTCCCAGGTGTGACCGTGAGCCTATCTTCTGGATACCCCCCTCAGAGCAACAGACAAACTAAGAGACAGATCCAGGAGATAGGTCGATACCTCCGTACTTTCTGCCAGAATCACCAGAACTCCTGGAACCGCTTCATTGCCTGGGCTGAGTACGCACAGAATTCTCTCCATCAACCCAACACAGATCTCACTCCCTTTCAGTGCATACTCAGCTATCAACCTCCTTTGTTTCCCTGGTCAGGGGAACATTCAGAGGTCCACTCAGTCACTCATTGGCTCCAGGAGAGCGAGAGGGTCTGGGACTGAGCTCATCAACATCTTCAGTGTGCTATACGGCCTCATCAACTTGTGTCCAAAGATGTCAGAAGAAACCCAACTTCTACCCACCTTCTAGAACAGAAAGTATGGCTCCCCACACAGGATATCTAATTAAGACTCAGACACAGAGTCTGGTCCCGTTGATGATCCCCCTCTCCCGATGGTGCAGGAAGACGGAACGGTGTACTCAGTCAAGGAAATCCTGAATTCCTGAGGCCGTGGTGGTAGACTACAATACAGAGGGGGGTTCTGTCATGGAAACACCAGGCTCCATCCCAATCAACGCTCACAATCACCAGAATTCTAATCACGCACACCTGATCGTCATCATGTTTATCAACAACCACTTTAAGAACACATGCTTCTCACAGTCACATTGTCTGGTCTCCGTTTTGAACAAGGACTCAAACTAATGCCAAAGACTTACCTATTTCCACGTCTTCACACTCCTTGATCCCCTTCGTCTTCCCTGTGTGTTCCAGTAATATTGTTGTGTCTACTTACCTGTACTTACCTTCTGAAACCAGCTCCTGGATACTCCTCAGTCATTGCCCAAAAGCCCACAGCTGGTAAAAGAGATCATTCCTGTCAATATTCTTATCTGTTTATCTAAGGATTTGATATTCATCAGTACTCACATGCTTGCATTTCTAATCAGTCTATTGTTCAATAAATCCGCCTGTTTGGTTATAAACCTAATCTGTGTCTTGAGTCTGACTTACCGTTACAGAAACTAAGTGAGCCCATGCATCTTGTATTTAAAGAAGCATGCAAAATCTTGTCAATCGGGCAATAGGTGGTGCTACAGTAGTTACAAATATTGAAAACGCTATATTTTTATGCTAAATTACCAGAATATTGTGAATGTTGTTTTTATCTTTATTTTAGGTTCTAACAGGCTTGCTAAATAACACATACCAATTCAAATCATAATATTATGCATTAAACAGTCCTGAAGTGCCTGAACCCTAACATCTGTATGGTGACTAATATGCCTGTATTTTGTGTATATGTATGTTTACAAACACTTTATATGTAGAAAACAGGCCTGAAGAAAACCATTCCGAGGTAACATGCTAAGTTTCATCAATTTCTGATGAAAGTGGCACTAATAGTTAATTTAAAATCCTCAACCATTTTATCTCCTATGTGTGGGCTGCAGTTCTATATTTTGTCTACTAGAGTTTCACATGACAGTAATATTTAATATTTTTTATTGGAACCACATTTGTCTTGTAAATCTCAAACTAGCTCATAAGTTTGCATCATTAACTTGCTTTATCTTATCTGCACTTAGGAACTAGGCTAATCCTAACTGTACTTTTTAAAACATGTCTATTGTACTTGGATTTAATATAAAAGACAAAACATTCTGAGGTAACAGTAAGTTTAATGTATATGTTTAATTAATAGGGAGATAACAGTAATTTTTAAAAGATCAACTACAACTATCTCAGATGAAAGCTGTGGTTCTGTATTTTGGCCAGTAATGAGAGGAAATTATCACAGAATTATCACAGGATAATTCTAAGAATTAATTCTAAATCCTTGCAAGCCATCAGTGTTTGAAGGCATAGAACTTCATCTGAAGGAAAAAATTAAATACATACAAAATAAAATCTCCTCTGAAGTTTATAATTGGTTTCTAAATAATCCTATCTGCTCAAGTACAAAAATATGTTAAAAAAGACAACATTTCTCTTTACTTCACAACAGTTCAACAGAAGCAAAGTCATTTGGTTTATTATCTGCACTGACCGCTGATAAACAAGGTAACACTAAATTTCTGTACTCTCAGCTCCATTACTATACATAGTATAGACATGGCTGAGGCTGCATCTGTATGCCTTTTCCCTAATAACCTTGCTCCCAGGAGTCCTAGCGAAGGGTTTGCCAGGACCAAGTTCGTCAACACTTGATAGCTCCATTCTGGCCAACCCTAACCTTGTTCTCAGACCTAATATCTCTCCATAGGGAGATACTGGGAATTCCTATGGGAGCTTACAGTCCAAATGGATCTTCTGTTTCACCCCCAGACAGAAATATGAAAACGTCTTCAAGAGTGCCTCTCTTCAGGGTTAGCTCTGGCTACCATCAAGGTTTATGTGGCTGTTGTTTGTGTTAGCCATGAACCTCTTAATGGATCCTTTACTAAAAGACATACTTTTGGTGTCCCTTTTTATGTGTGGTGCCAGATGGCTGAGGCCTTTCTGTTGCATACAGGTCACTTCTTGGGACTTTACTGTAGTTTTAAAGGGCTTATCCTCAGCTCCATTTGAGCCCCTAGAGTGAGCCTTAGATACTGATTCTGAGTTTCTGACTCTTAGGGTGGATCTATTATCAGCTCTGACAACGCTCAAGAGGGTAGGGGATTTACAGGCTCTTTCTGTAGACCCTGTCTGATTGGGTTTTGCCCCTGGCTTTGTTAAAGCCATTATGAACCCTAGACCAGACTATATCCCCAAGGAACCCGCTACTGTTGGTCACCCGGTGGCGCCCCAGGCTTTCTGTCCTCCTCTCTATGAGTCATTGGACCAGGAAAGGTTTTATTTATTGTGTCCAGTTAGGGCTTTGAGGATCCTCTTAGCTCTTAGTCTGTTTCGGTGGTCGCACATGAGGTAATGTGCTCACCAAACAGCGCTTTTTTCACTTGATCAAAGTTACCCATTATCCCTGCTTATGAGGCCTGTGACTTAGTGTCGCTCATTCTTCCTGAAGTGTGACAATCTAAGGCACTGTTTACAGGGGCATTTCCTTGACCTGTCTATACATAGGCGTGATTTTACATGTGTTTAGACTTGGGTGCACCTGAAGCGTTTTCCCCATAGTGTCAAGCCATGATGCAGCATCTCATTAATTGTCTCAGGGAGCTGGGTTATGTACATAACCTAAGATAATTATATGGGCAAAAAATGTGTTAATTTTGCTTTTTCGAGGTGTGGTCCTCATGTGACCTTGTTGCATACGAATAAGTTTGACTGCTGGATCCACTGATGGAAAAGTCTTCTGTTACATAACAGCAGAGATTTGAAGGTTAAAAATCCAAATGCAGTTTTATCGGGGCAATCCACAGACGTAATACAAGAAGCACAAAAACAGTCCTAACCAAACAATCAGGTCCAAATCACAAAACTCTACGGCAGAGCTTTCCAAACTTCAGAGGGGTAAGGCCACCCCAAAACATAGCAAAAGCTCCACAACCCCCCACCTATTGTTATAAAAATATATAGATTAATAGTATATAGATATATTTAGATATATTTAGATATTAGATATATTTAATAAAGCAGTTACCAGTTTGTAAGAATTTCATGTGAATTTTGAGAACTACCATAACATTTTATATTTTTATATTTTGGTGAAAGTGAGATGATTAAACATTTATTATAAAACGGTTAGTTCCATTCCTCAATTCTGATTGGTCAGCAGCTGTGTTTTATTCATGATACAGCACGGCTACAACCGCTTCACTCAACGGTTCTGTGTATCATTGAGCCCCCTTAGCAATACATGGGAAAAGGACATTTTCTCGTGCTGGGAAATAAGCAGCTGTATTTGTGTAAATTATCACATACTGTTATAACAATGATGATGGTGATACAAAGTATAGGCTATAAATAATGAATACAGCACATGAGAACTGTTCCTAACCTGTTTTTATTTAAGCTCCATGAAATGACGCACATAGAAGCACTCTGTTGCCGTTAGGGACTACTTTTTACAGCGGAAGGCAGATGATGATTTTACTTGATGAAAACATTATAATATATTTTAACATATAATAAATATGATTTTAATATTTTTATTATGTGGTAACCGTTTTATAAAAGCAATAAGGTACGAGAGGCCTCGCTGTATCGTGAATAAATCACGGCTGAAAGGGTTGCAGGCACTCCGCTTCGCGTCTAACATACAGCGAGGCCTCTCATACCTTATTGCTTAATTAAATCCAGAACACTACATACTTACTGCATACTATTTACAATTATATTGTATAAAAGTGTGTAACATAAGCTACATAGTTCGCAGATCTATCACAATTAAATACATAACTATGTTTTTAAAAAACTAAAACCTAAAAACATCTACATTTAAACAGAGGAACAATGTAAACTTTGTAAATTTTTAAGTATTAGTAAAGAACAGTCCCACAGTCTGATCAGCAGTCTTCAAGACAGTACCTAATGAGGAGGGCGATTTTGCTTTTCAGCTGTTAAGGATTGGATGTCGGCTAAATCGACATCAATTTAAGATGGAGATCAGATTCCACACTCAATGTATGTTCCTGTACTTTGTCTTTAAGGCCACAAGCACTGAAAATCCCACTTCACACATATACGTTGTGGCAAACGGCATCAAAAACATTATTGCCTTATTGGTAAGTTCAGGGTATTCATTTGACACATGTAACCAGAATGAATCTTTTTTCAGAATGAAGTTTTTTCAGAAAAAATCTGTTTCAAAGAGTTGTCAGGATAGATTGACGATGCTGCCCTGTTCCTCGTAGCTGAGACTTTAAAGCCTGCATGTGCTCTGTCATAGCAACTGCTGCAGTGACAGGAAGTGGTCTCTCCTCCTTAGGCAAAAAGTCGGACACGTTTTCAAAGGACTCATAGTTGGCTCGGGAAATTAAATTCCTCCTCAGATAAATTTTTTTTATGGTTGCCTCTATTTTGTGTGGCACGTGAACCATTTTTACTACTGTCCCCGTAGGGCTAAATTGACTCCATTCAAGCGTCTGAAAATGTCTGCCAAGTAGGCCAATTAACAAAGCCAGTCGAAATCACAGAGGCGGTCTGCAAGTTCAAATTTGGAATCAATGAAAAATGTTCTGACCTCATCACGTAACTGGAATAGCCAGGTGAGCACTCTGCCGTGTAACAGCCAGCAGACCTTGGTATGTAGTAAAAGCTACACATCTCTAAACACAAAAGGGAAAACAAACATGCTTGCAGTGGATGACTTTTATTGTATTTCACCATTCTGATGGCATCATCCAAAATGGTCTTTAAATCTATGGGCATTCTCCTAGCAGCTAATGCCTCTATTTGAATGCAGCAATGTAGTGAGTAAGCAGCATGGCCACATCTCTGACTCGCTTTACCACTCCACTGTGTCGGTCCAGCATAGCACAAGCACCATCAGTGCTAAGTCCAACACACTTTGTCCATTTGATGTCATTGGAAGTTATGAAATCGGTCCAGCTGATGAGAATGGATCATCATCCTCTGCTCCTCTTTTACAGAGCAGCCACAGTCACATTTTTGAATTGACGGTTAATTGTGACTGAATTCCTACTAAAGCAACTGCGCCATCTTGGATACGATCCAAGATGGCACCGAGTATGGCAGCCTCAGTGCTTAGCCCTCAAGTGTTTGTTTCCACTCTCCACTCTCTACCCAACAAAATGGATCCTCACCCAGATCAACAAGGATTTTTCAAATTCTGCTGCTCTGTGTTTCACGGAAACCTGGCTGAACGACGCCATTCCAGACAGTGCGTTAAGTCTGTCGGGCTTTCAGCTGTTTAGAGCGGATCGCGATGCAGAATCAACAGGGAAATTGCGCGGCAGCTGGACGTGCTTTTACATCAACAAAAGGTGGTGTACAGATGTATCTGTGTTAAAAAAGATGTGCTGTTCTGATCCAGAAGCGCTCTTGTAAGCCTGTAAGCCTTTCTATTCGCCGCGGGAGTTTCGCTCGTTCATTCTGGTGAGTGTTTACATTCCTCCGCAAGTGCACGTGAGCATGGCTTTACAGAAACTAGCGGATCTGATCACAGAGACTGAGCAACATCACCCGGACTCTGTTTTAATCATTCTCAGGGACTTTAATAAAGCAAATTTCTTACGTGAACTGCCAAAATACAGACAGCATGTTACATGTCCCACCAGAGACAGTAATATACTGGATCACTGTTACACGGTAATAAACGATGCATATCACTCTGTCCAACGAGCAGCTTTGGGACTCTCTGATCACTGTTTGGTTCATTTCATACTGACTTACAGGCAGAAACTGAAATCAGCTAAACCTGTATTAAAGACTGTAAAAAGATAGACTAAAGAAGCAAAGCGGGATTTACAAGCCTGTTTCTCTCTTACTGATTGGTCTGTTTTTGAAGCTGCTGCCAACGATCTGGACGAGCTCACAGAGACTGTAACTTCATATATCAATTTCTGTGAGGATATGTGCATTCCTACCAGGACTCATTTAACTTACAACAACGACAAACCATGGTTCACTGCAAAACTCTGCCAGCCCGTCAGGCCAAAGAAGATGCTCACAGGAACGGGGAGTCTTGTACAAACAGGCCAAATACACACTGGAAAAGGAGATCAGAGTGGCAAAGAGGAATTATTCCGAAAAGGTATGGACTCAGTTCTCTTCTGGTGACACGGCTTCAGTGTGGAAAGGTCTGAAAGACATCACCAGTTACAAGACACCATCCCCCTGAACTGTGGAGAATCAACAACTGGCAGATGATCTGAACGAGTTCTACTGCAGGTTTGAAAAAACTCCATTTAAACCTTCTGCAACCCCCCTGTCCTCCACTCCTGCTGTATCGATCACTAAAGATGAGGTGCGCCAGGTCTTTAGGAAGAACAAAAGAAGAAAGGCACCAGGCCCAGACTGGCCCAGGTGTGACTCCAGCCAGACTGAAGACCTGTGCTGACCAGCTGGCCCCCATCTTCACACAGATCTTCAACAGATCACTGGAGCTGTGTGAAGTCCCTTTATGCTTCAAACGCTCCACCATCATCCCCGTCCCAAAGAAACCCAAAATTACCCACTGCTTTTCTCCCTCTACACCAATGACCACACCTCTAAAGACCCCTCTGTCAAGCTCCTGAAGTTTGCAGACGACACCACACTCATCGGCTTCATCCAGGACGGTGATGAGTCTGCTTATAGACAGGAGGTTAAAGAGCTGGCTGTCTGGGGCAGTCTTAACAACCTGGAGATCCACACGCTCAAAACGGTGGAGATAATAGTGGACTTCAGGAGGAACACCCCTGCTCTCCCCCCACTCACCATCATGGACAGCACTGTGGCTACAATAGAGTCATTCAGGTTCCTGGGCACCACAATCTCCCAGGACCTGAAGTGGGACACTCACATTGTCTCCATTGTGAAAAAGGCCCAGCAGAGGTTGTACTTCCTTCGACAGCTGAGAAAGTTCAACCTGCCACAGGAGCTGCTGAAACAGTTCTACACCGCCATCATTGAAACCATCCTCTGAACTTCTATAACTGTCTGGTTTGGCTCAGCTACCAAATCTGACCTCAGAAGACTGCAGAGGGTAGTCAGGACTGCTGAGCGAATCATTGGTACAACCCTCCCCACTCTTATCCAGAGTAAGCAAAAGGGCTAAGAAAATCACTCTGGACCCGTCATATCCAGCACACTTCCTCTTTGATCTGTTGCCGTCTGGTCGATGCTACAAAACACTAAGCACCAGAACGACCAGGCACAGAAACAGGCACAGTTTCTTCCCCCAGGCATTCCATGTCATGAACAATTAACAATGTCATGAACACTTAACAATACATGTGGTACATACAACACTATTATACGTTATTTATTTAACACACACACTTACTTACATTTGATATTTGCACATATCATCATACCTGTACAAACACATCATACCTGTCATACTTGAATGTCTATATTATGTATTGTGTTTTTGCTATTTTGCACACTGTCTATTCTGTATATTTGTATATTATTCTTTTTATTACCTGTGTCTTGTTGTCACTGTCATTATGTTGCACTGTAGAGCTTCTGTCACTATAACAAATTCCTTGTATGTGTAAACATACCTGGCAATAAAGCTCATTCTGATTCTGATGTCAGTTTGAAAATAAGCAATGTATTTCACCTCGCTATAATGTACACAATGTTTTTGTAATAAGGAGGGGAAAAACATTTTAGAACAATTACAATATTTTAATTATTTTAATATTTTGATTTAGCTTATCCACAGCCCATGGGGGGCCGCAGCCCACAGTTTGGGATGTACTGCTCTAGGGCAAACCATAAAAAACAGGCAGAAGATCAAAACAGGAACGTGAAAGGAAGCCAACAGAATTGTGGTGAAACACTATACAAGACTTTGCAAACAATGACTGAAACACCTAAGGCTTATATAGAGTGAGCTAATGGGTAAATGAGCTACAGCTAAATGCAGTCAAACAGTGAGTTATGGGAAATGTAGTCCTTGAAGAGTAGCAATGGTTTGAGGAGTGCCCTCTGGTGGATATCCAGCTGGTGATCGTGACAATATAACTAAAGATATTATTATATATTTGATTTATTTTAAACATTAAAGCCATCAGAAAACAAAGCACTGATGCAACATGCAGTAAATAAAACAGATAATTACCTTCAGGGAATTTGTATTGATTAGTGATGTCTCTGCGTCCATCACTCAGCACGGCTTTTGTCAACACCATGCGACCCACATGAGTGGGATTCACCCTCACAGGCTCCAGAGTGCCATCTTTATGTCTGCGATAGAAGACCACATCACTGTTCACCTAGGGGAATACAAAGATAGAGAGTTATTTCTGAATGACATTTGCTTATAAACAATTTATTAGATTTCTGATATTAGAAGTGCAAAAAGTTTGCTGACATGTTTTATATTTGATTTCACATCATTGTTATAGTCATTGAGCATAGCACACAGACAGGCGTGGGGTTGTCAGCAGGACCAGCTTTCTTAAATCCAAAAGACAAGTACTCCTCACTGTACTTACAAGTCTTTTGTTAACTGAAAGGGCCGTTAGGTCCAGTTGATGAGGATGGATCGTCATCCTCTGCTCCTCTTTTACAGAGCAGCCACAGTCACATTTTTAAATTGACGGTTAATTGTGACTGAATTTCTACTAAAGCAACTGACATCAGTTTGAAAATAAGCAATGTATTTCACCACGCTATAATGGGAAAAAAACTGTAATAAGGAGGGGAAAAACATTTTAGAACAATTAGAATATTTTAATTATTTTAGCTTTTTTAATATATTTTATTTTGATTTAGCTTATCCCCTACAATACCGCTACAACCCACAGGGGGGGCGCAGCCCACAGTTTGGGATGCACTGCTTTAGGGCAAACCATAAAAACAAGCATAAGATCAAAACAGGAACATGAAAAGGAAGCCAACAGAATTGTGGTGAAACAAAAACATACTTTTAGAACTAATAAGCAAATTAATATTTCAGCATGCTCATCTAAACAAACCAATGAGGCCAGTTTAGAGTTTAGAAACTTCATATAAGGCAGCAGGATATGAGTTAGAAGTTAAGGTAATAGTGAGAAAGTAGCATAAATGTTATTCTTAAACAGCAGAATATCTACCAGTAAGAGTAAAATGAGTGTAAAACCCTAAGTTTTTGGCTGTTTATCTGGCACTTGAAAAGCACATTTTAGTTTAATGGTGAAACTCTAAGTGGCACATTTCAAAATGATTTTTTTTGTGACTTATTGTAATGGGGCTCTATTTAAACAATGTGGCAGCTTTAAGCTTTATTTCAGACAACAGCGGCTTATATGTGAACACTGCTCACTTTTACAAGCGAACTGTTTACACAGAAGGCACATCAGCACAGACTGTTTACATCTTAATGTCAGACATGGAGTGAAAAATGGTCAAGAAATAGAAATACAGTCTTTTGTTAAAAAAGTATGATATGACCCCTTTAAAAGCTCAAAGTTTTTCATAATGTTCCTTTACCTCAGCAAACACAAAAGGGGCATCAAATGGGTAGCAGATCTGGCCGTGTTTAATAGCAGCAACTGATGCAGGTCCACACCTGTACATACCTGACAGAAGACAACCCTCAGTAACGCACTTTATGTGTGGCCCCCTAAAGATGGTCTTTTAGCCCACGTGTATGTCCTACCATCACTTGTCTCCTGTGGAGTAGCATCCACAGCCTGCCACCCTCCAAAGCCAGGAGGGAGGTCAGGTCTGGCCATAAAACATTCATTCCAGCAATGATAATTCCTGTAGATTAATATACCGAACTTTATTAAAGCTGCAAGATGTAACCTTTTGGTTAAAAGCAAACAAAACATTATTAAATTATTTATTATAAATTATATAATTATTAAATAATTATTACAAATTATATAAATATTGCGCAAGTACGTAACAGATCACTGTTCAAAAGTGGCCTATTGGTTAGAGATTTGGACTAGCCTAAAGGTTGCAGGTTCAATTCCCAATGCTCATTCCCAATCGAGGTGCCCTTGAGCAAGGTACCCTTTCCTCAGTTGCTCCCTGGGCACCACAGTGATAGCTGCCCACTGCTCAGGTTGTGTGTGTTTACTCCTCGCTGGTATGGGTTAAAGGCAGAGATCACATTTCAAGTATGTGTTTAAGTATTTAACTCTCTTGCATACTTCTTTTTCTGGGAAAAACTAACTCTTCCCGCACCACTTGTCTTGGACCCACCAATGAGGGGTCAAATCGACCAGCTTATTGAGGAGAGGTGTTTATAAGCGATTGGGTGTACGATGTTTTTTGGGCATCTGAAACAAAAAATCAGTCGACTTAACACTGGGCTGAATTTTGTGACAGCATAGCTTCACATCAGAATGTCGTAGAGACTTGGGGGTGAGCTCATATCACTCAGCTTAGCAAGCAGCAAAAAATGTGCTTTATGTGACATTACAACTTCATAGCCATGCCCTAGCAACCAATTACAGTACCCTAGCAATCACCTCATTCACTTCTATTGAAAAAGGTGAGAGGCATCAGAACATTGTGGAGACAACTAGATGGCCTCTTTTGCCTCAGACTAATTTGCCTTTTTTGCCTTTTGCCTTTGCCTAATTATTACCATAGAAACTGTCCAGCCATGCCCCAGTAACCATTTAGAGCACCTTACCAACGAACATGAACTAGCTATATCTCAGCTCCAAACATCACAGAGACATGGGAGTTGGCTTTTTGATTCAGACACAAATCTGTCTATTGTTTTTACCCTGTTAACTGTCTAGCAGCAACCATGTCATGAAATGAATAAGCCATATCTCAGCATTAGAACATTGTGAAGACATGGGTGGGCTTATTTGACTTGGGCTGTCAGTGGGCTTTAGGTATTGCCCTGGCAACTTCCATCCACACCCTAGCAACCATGTAGAGCACCCTAGAAACTACATTACATTATAATTCATGTTTTAGCATTTCTATCATGCTACCCTACCAACCAACCAGGATACCTTAACAACACCATAGCAACCTCCCCAAAAACCTTTGCCACCACTTAGCAACACCCTAGCAACCACATAGCAACATCCTAAATACCACCACTGGTACCTTAGCAACCACATAACACCAACCTAGCAACCATCAAGGGTCTCCTATCAACTGCATTGCAAAACCCTAGCAACTACTCCTGGTACCTTACACCTGAATGAATTGAATCATAATTGTATTTTTCGGAGGTAACTGCACAAATATCGTATCAATGGATGAGATAATTGATATACTATCGTATCGTGAGGAGATGTCTGACTAACAACTAAGCAATACCCTAACAACCACTCTGAGTACCTTAGCAACAGCCTAGAAAACCCTAGCCACCACTTAGCAACAGCCTAGCAACCACTCTAGGTGCCTTAGCAACTGCATTGAAACACCATAACAACTACCCCTGGTACCTTAGTAACCACATAGCAACACCCAAGCAACCACCCCAGGTACTCAGCAACAGCTTAGGAACCACCCCAAGTACCTTACCAACCGCATAGCAACACCCTAGCAACCACTCCAAATACCATCATGCTAAAATGTGCTAATATCATGCGAATGAATGCCAGCACTTGTTAGCATCAAGTTAAAACATGCTGGGTTAATGTTAAAACATGTTAAGATCATGTTAAAATGTATTAGTGTCATGATAAAATGTTTTAGTGTCATTCTAAAATGTCCTTTCATCATGCTAATCAATCTTAAAATGTGTTATGTAAAAATATTTTAGCATCATGCTTAAATATGTTAACATCGTACTAGATTGTTCAAACGTTAACAACATGCTAAAACATGTTAAACTTGTTACCATCATGTTAGGGAATGTCAGACATAAAGTATTTTAAACCACACACCAGGCTTTGTCAAGCCAACATAAAGTTTGTCCTCAAATTTTACTATCTAGTTTCCAGTTTATGGTTTGTTTCACAAACATTTAAATTAGAATAACACAATGTTCTTTTGCCCAGAGTATTCCCATTATCTATTTACCTACCTCCAGCTTAGTTAGATTCTATATTTTTGTTCCCTGCCTAGTCACAGCAGTGTGATGTTATAGCTACGATTAGTAACATTATGTTTCTGTCACCATCTCTGTTTGTAACATTCCTCGGTACCTGACATTTGTCACAAAATCAGACCCAACTGTTTTTAAATCGGTATAAAATTATAAATCTGTGTTATAAGCTTTTTGTTTTTAACCAAAAAGTTATAGACATTTAGCTTGGCTTAGTGTTTTGTGAATTGTTAAAATTGCTTTTAATGTAATGATCTAGCTACAGTCCTACAGTCATACTATTTTTTTTCTCCCATTCTCTTTCATTATGCAATGTTCAGATGTTTTATGGTATTATAGCAAATGCCTATTCTATGCCTAAACAGTATGGGATTTATTTTGTCTCAATAAAAATAAACGCAAACTTTGAAGAAATTAACAAAAAAAAAAAAAAACATGAGCTTGCACACAGAATGTGAAAGAAAAACACTTAAAATGCTAATTAAAAAAGTAATTTACAGTCACTACACAGAACAAACTGTCAGGAATCCACCGCAATCACCATCACCCATCTCAACCCCAGCAGCACCGCCCACTCGTTCATCATCCCCTGAGTTTTGATCACCACCACCTGTGTCCCAT
>JAZGTJ010015115.1:0-13598 GCA_036877575.1 Botia almorhae
AACTGACAGCCAGTAATCAGCATGTAGTTTCTTTGTGTGGAAAACAGAAACTTTGACATTTTGATAATAAGCCCTTTTGTGTTCCAAGGGAAAACAGTCAAACTATCAAGTTTAAAGTGACATGGGGGTGGATAAATGATGACAGAATTTTTCATTTAAAGAAAATGATCTGTGGAAGGTGCTGAAGACATAAATGTCATTTTTTTAACTACAATAATCGTTTAACTTCAAAAATATATAAAAACTTTTTTTTGTAATTGCATTCAATCCAATTCGCACTCAATAAACTATCAAATTGAATATTTCTCTGCCAACTACAGAGCCACTAAAACTGTATCAGGGAAGGACAGTTGAGTTTTAAATGCCCTACAGCTAGAAAGACATCAGTTCGTTTAGGCATCACACCACAGTCTTTGAACGAGTAAGGGGAGCTGGGAATCCTTAATGCATGTGTTCATGTTGCACAACTCTGGATCAATCACGGTGATAATCTCTGGCTGGGAATGAAATGAAGGCCTGCAGTGTGTCCAATCAGCCGACTGACAGCCCTGCCAGGAATGGATGAGGGATAAGTATTGTCATCAGGACCATTAGTGTGGCTGGACTCTAATTCAGCTCAGGTAATTCCACAGACAATGAGTAAGACCACTGGGGCTCTATTGAATAACACTGTGCTTGCTGAGTCCATCTTTTTACATGATAAGATCTGAACATCCAGACTCTATTCATTTGTAGTGTACAATGCTCAACTTTGGAGAACAATAAAGCGCCTTTTAACCAACCGTAATGAATAAGCGCTGACGTTTCATAATATCTACTTCTGTACAAAATAGTATCGCACGGAGGAGACGTTATATGCACGTTTCAAATGTTTCTCCCTGCTCATTTGACAAATGGAGCATGCTGTCGCCGACAAAAGACTGCTTTGTCACACCATTGATGAATATACGATTAACGTGGTTGTTCATTTCGCTATCGTTGCTGTCAATCAAACGCAATTCAGGAGGGTGTTCACTGAAGAGGAGGGAGGGCTGAACGTGTATGCCGCTTCATGTATAAAGAATGTCACAAGGTCCCCCATTAAACCTGCTGCTCTTTAGAGCGGGTGAGATAGGGTGAAGCTTTTCAGTGCCGGTTTGCATAATAATGCCCTCAAAACATTTTTCATGCGTGTCAGGAGCAAACGATGATATGCGCTCCAACTCTCTAAACCAAATAATGCAGATTGCAAATTAAAAGTGTTTATTAGGGGTTTTCAACATGACAGAACATTTTAATGGGTTATAATAATGTCATAAATTCCCTCCACGTAACCTATAAAATGGAGCTTATAGATGCACAGGGTCATCCTCAGTAACTCGTCTCAGCAGTGCTGTGGCTTGTTCGTGGGGAGAGGACGCGGCCCTGGCTGGTTGTTCAACATGGAGAACATTTTGCTCTCTCTGCAGGAGGCCTGATAGGAGCGAAACTGCCGAGCAAGACGTTCCAGCATGCGTTTAACAAGCCTTCTCTCACCTTCCATAATGTGCGGCTCGCATGCCAGCTCACTCCCATGCTTCATCGCTAAGGTTACAGCCCTGAGAGCGGAGCGTGAGAGAAAACTATCTCTCAGCTCTTTCATGCTTTAATTCTTGTCCATTTAAAAATTCGTCATTGATAAATGTGGAAAATCAATTTGCCTGCATTCAATCTCATCTGCTGGCTGCTCATTAAGCCCCTTGTGAGCCTGTTTCCGTCTGAGCACATTGTGCCTGCACAGCTAAAGGGCTGATGGGCTCGGTACACACACGGACACACTCGCTTACCCCTATCTGCTTTCCTCTCACATTTTATGGTGGGTTATGGGGGGTCGACCCCACTAATTAAAGCGTGAATTTCCTAAGTTATGTGATAAGTCACATGACATTTACAGCTCAGGGGATTGGCTTAAAAATCTGCCTGCAAAAGTGAGTGTCCACGAGCAAAGGTGGCAGCATGCAGGTCGCGTACTTTCTGGTAGCCTGTGCCAGACGAGCACTGAGCTGCCATTGTGATGAATGAGAACGCTAACGGATAGCTCTCTACAGAAATTATAGACCTCCTTGGCTCAGACAAACACATCGCAATTCTATTTGGTGCACAAATTACACACTTCACCTTTAATAGGCTGAAATGAAGTTACAAGTAGAAGAAATCCTGAGTCATAATGAAAATTGGGTTTGCTCACCCTGGCAGAATTTTAACATTTTTGTGCTAGTCCTCAGACAAACGTAAAGATTGTATTAGCTTTCCTAGAACAGCATGCTATAGCTGTCTACCACCGTAATATAATGTTACTTAAATAAAAGAAGAAAATGCCCAAGTCTGATGGAATTCCTCAATCGATACTGGGATAATTGCATGCAGGATTCATGCAGACTGTTTTGGCCGTTTACTGGGAGAACACTCAATAATGGAAAGATTCACTTGCGGAGTGTTTGCACTCAGGGCATTAGTCAATGTCTGGGTATTGATGGGTCTTGCCACAGCTGATTCATTAAAGGGACCTAGAGGAACTAGTAATGCACTTGTGGATCAGATAAAGCCATAATGCTGACACACAACCAAACATTCAGCAACAGAGTGCTCAGCACACCATCAGACATACCGCACATGCAGCAGTGTTAATACAAGCGACGCTGCAGACTTCACGTACTGCGCCTGTGCATATAAAACAGACTGACGCGTTTGAAATGCAGGAGAGGCATTTGGACTGTAAGACTTATTTCAATATAAACTGAAGTTCAGCTATGTTTAAATGTATCATCAAAAACGGCAAGAATTTTATACTGTGGAAGATGCTGTTTACCGGAAATTTAATGTCTTTTATCATTTTATGCTTAGGTACCACTGATTTTGGCTACATTTGATGCCAGTTCCAAAGGCACATACTGTACAAAATGAGTAAAAACTGAATTAAAGTGTTACTTTCAAGGTACCATTATTTTACATATAATTCATTACAGGGCAATGACTGTCAGATAATACCTAATGTATCCATAGCACAGTGACTCTTACCAGTGCATTTTCTCCTTGACTTAATAAATCCTAATTGCGAGCAGCAATCAGTCAATTTCATTTCATTCCGTCTACACTACTTCATTTCATTCAAATCATTTAAATCACTTGAAATGGATTGTGGCACATCGAATTTAATTTTTCAGACTTTCAAAAGGAGGATGAGCAATTAACACTTGTCGATTAAGCCCATGTCAGACAGAATACATCTCAAGAAACATTAAAAAAACACTCCCTCAGAGGTGATATTTTTACATGAAAAATCTGACATCATTAAGTTTGATCAATTAAATATATCTGAGTGGAAAATTAGAGCCCTTTCAGGTGCATTACCATCAAAGTGACAGCTGTAAATAGTATAAACAACAACAAAAATATTGCAAGCATATGGTAGTGCTTCTCTGAAGTATGATAAAAGACCAGATGAAATAAAAATCAGAATTTCAGGACTTTAAAGTTTTTCTTAAGCATTTAGTTAATTTCATTTTAGGTCTATAAGCCTTGAAACCAACTATCCTTTTGTAGTCTTAAAATATTGATTTAAAGCAACCTTAAGTAAATATAAGTATATAAAATGAACAGCCTCGTTCCTCTGGGAAAATTAAGAAAAATATTGATTACTTATTTTGCACTAGACAGAGTTTCATCCAATCAAAAGCTTGCAAATCATTTCGACATGCCCCGCCCAAACATTTTGCTTCAATAGAATATACATCAACACATGATTTTATGGGTCTTTAAACAGACAGGTAATTGGAATCTTTTGATCTTCACTTTTGAAATTGCTTATAAAGCAATTACAACAATAATTACAGAGACAGGAAATGAGCTTAGAAACAACAACCAAGAAGTCACATTGTTTCTCAGCTGTAATGAAACCGCATAGCTTGTCACCCAACAGATAACGCTACTCTATATTTTGCTTGTTGACAGCACGTTACCCCCCCCACACACACACAGCCTGCACTCTCCACTAGCGTATTGTTTACGTGCGTCTGTCCTGCTCCTCCTCATTACAATGGGGTGACTATGCCAATGGAGGCAGAGCCCAAGCAGGGACTCCCACCGTGTCAATCATGCCCAGTGCTCCAACTATCTGACATGCCAATCAATGCTTCAGGAGAGACTAATGAAGCCAAAGCTCTCTGCTAGCAAAACTGTTTGGAGGAGACCAAGGCCCGATCCATTCACAAGATGAGATTTAGCTATTCTCCGGTAATTCTGAGCCTTGTATTATCAAAGTGATTCATTACACAGATCTGAAGTACAAGCATTACTCTAACTGAATAAATGGCCATCAGCCAAAGTCACAGAGAGGTGCAGCACAGAAAATGCTGCTCATTCACCGCACTGGTTATGTGATGTGGTGAGGGGCGGTGAAACCGTGGTACATCTGTGAGGGTGTTTGTGGGGGCTTATTTCCCTGCAAATGTGCTTTTCTCCAAAGCTGGTTGGACAGCTGTTACACAGAGTGACATGTGTAATGCAAATCCAGAACCCCCTGCTTATCAAAAAGACATTCTATCATTTACAGATCATTAGACAGTCTTATCTACTCACTACTATTCATCAAGCATTGGCAGAAACACAATTTTGTTTTTTTCTTTATCTCTGTTGTTCTCTTAATTGTTATTTTGTTCTCACATATATCTCACATATTTTTGTCTGTGTGTGGAAATACAACACACTGGCTTTGGCTCTCTTGCAGGGAGAAGCATCACGCTTTTATCTATATGAATTTTATTTAACTATAAATATATATTGTATATTATATTTATTAAAGTTAGCACAATTATATTTTGTCTACAAAACGAATTGACTTATTAAAAATTCCTTTTTTAAAATAACAATAAAGTGACCCTAAACTTTTGACCAGTAGTAAATATAAACATCACACATATATATTATATATATGTATTATTTGGATTTGACACCAGCTCCCATTGCATGCTTAATGAAAAGTGTACCAAAATATTATCATGTCTTATTCTTAAGTTAGAGACTACAGTTTAACAAAGTGCTTTCTGCTTTCTGCTTGTGTTAGTCTGAGCCAGGACTACCACTGTTGCTCCACTCCCCTCAATAAAAACATAAATTAAACTTAAAAATGCCCCTGTGCATACATTACTGAGCAAGGTTAAAGTGATTATAACAATATTTGCCAATTTTCACCATATTAGAAAGCTCCCCCATTAAATTTGTGTTCACTGCATGAAACACCAAAACCTCATAAGCGAATAAAAAATGGAATTCAGAGGTATTTATAGTGGCACAAAAGGGAACTGACAGGCCTACCTGTGTAGTGCAGTTTAAACGTAACATTTGTCAGACTAGTCACGAACCCCCCCAGCCCCCCCACCCTTAGAGAATGAATTATTTACCTGAGCAAGTCATATCAAATGGAACTTAAAAGGTATTTGTCTTTGCTCATGAGTAATCCAAATGTTTTCCTCTTGCACAATATGTATTATTCATTGAGCCTTTAAAAGCCGCAGTAGAGATTGTGTGCACCTGAGAGTGGGTTGTAGTACCGTATGGTGCTCAGCGTTTCCACAATCATGCTGTTCCATATCACACATCCTCTTGTGGTGACAAATACCCTCTTCTCTCCAACACTCCTTAACAACACAACAGACCTGCAACTGTTTTAGATACATGCAGTGGAACAGTCAGTGAAACAGTGTCGCAGATGCTGTGAAATATGCCGTCAGGTCCTCTGCACTATGGCTTCAGATAAGACTTGAATGCTGGCCAGATTGCTTGTGATGCAGGATCACAGTGAAGGATCTGTCTCTCTCCAGCTCTAAGGATTTAATACCACTATTGATTTCTCCATTTTAAGAGAGAGCCTCTCAAATAGCATCAGCAAATGAACTTGGAAACTTTGTCCTCCAGCGTACCTTTGAACTCTGGGGTTTGATAAAGGGCTGCTGCTCATTGTATATGAAATTATGCTTTATTACAAATGCTCTTAGAAACTATATATTTTGATAGGGTTGCCAAAGGTTATGGTCTGGAGAAGCACACGAAAGGGTGCACAACGAATAAGAAACTCATTTGTGCACATATAGGAACAGGTCAATCACCCAGACAGCCCTTGTGGATGAGGCAGGAGTGCACGATCGGTCTAGTGTGACATGAGGTGATTTTGATATACACAAAGCTTTTGATGATTGAGACACAGCATAGAGTTTTGTATTAGATGATATCATTATCTCCACTCGACTGCCAGCTGTCATGAAGCAAAGAATTCATTTAATGCTTAAATGTTTAATGTTTATATACTGCATGACTTTGAGAACTTTTCTGTCAAACTCTTATTTTTATGCAATGAAGTCACGTCTTTAACATTAATATTTAAACCGTACTTTACCATATATCTGATATTTTGCAAATTACATCAGACATTACATTACTCAAACTCAAGCCCACTGATAAATTGTATAGTGTAAAATGTAATGTAAATTTAAGCATCTGAAGCATGAATGCACACAAAACTGGTAAAGACGCTGTCTAGTAAACACTTACCTGACTGGGGCATGCATGCATGTTTTTTAATGTACTGTTCTGTACTTATATTACATATCTTTCACTTATTTACCATGTGTTTTTCTGTACAACTGTTTGCTGAGAGTGCCACACTGTTATTTAAATAACTCTCTGACAACTCTGCCCAGGTAACAGCACTTGAAAACAAAACAAAAACTGTAGTTTTTTTTGTGTAGTTTTTTTTTACAGTTTTTTCTGTCTCAATGGGAGGTTCCTGGCCAGTTCAAATTGTAAAAAACACCAAAGCTTTTCACACACTCTCTCATACGTATATGTGCCTATTCCATTATAAACCATCAAATCTTTAATGGATTTTGGAGCAGCAGACACCTCCCCTATATTCCTCTAGATCTAATGGGACACAGTGATATCCTGTCACATTGCTATATTCAGTAATGAATGTGTGTGACTTCTTCCTGTTTGCCTTGAGAATGTCTCACTTGGTGGGAGCCTGACAGTGATTTGTCACTATACTGGCACCGGGTGGCTTTTGCCAACTTCATTAGAACAATGAATCCACAAGCGAGCGATTCCAGTAGGAGCCAGCAGGACGCTTGCACGCCCAAATGACTCGCTTGCTTAATGAGTGCCCGTTCAGTGTCTTTCATTTAATTAGTTTCCCATGCCTTCAGTCAGTAAATAAGTTTGAAATTTACACACCCAACTAATGGTGCTTAAAATGTCTCCTTCCATCCAGTTATCTCCGTTATCTGGAATGAAATAGTATCACAAACAGTATCTCGGCTGTTTCTCTTCTGAACGTTTGTATATGAAGCATCTCTTCATCTACATGAACATATTTGGGACATTAAAAGTGGACATTACATACCAGAACAGAGTCAGGTAGTTGTGCTGCACACAAGAAGGGCCAGGAACATTTATTAATAGGGTCAAGTATGGTTAGCAGTTAAATACTGCTAACCTTCAAAGACATGTTTTTCCACTTAATAAAAAACCCAGCAGACCTTGTAATGCTTCCTGGGTTGTTTCTTGTGCATTTATTCCTCCCCTGATTCTCTTTGCTGTGGGTTCCTCTCTTTTATTGGGCACAGTAGTATGCATGTGATGTAACACAGGGGAGCCTTTGGAGAACAAAAAAGGACATCTGTCTTTTAAACTGATAAGTGCTACGGCAACATCAAGGTTTGGAAGAAAAGATTTGTCAGCTCAGCTCTTTCATCCAAAACAAAGACTTTCAAACTTTGCAAAGTCACCACAGTCCCCTGTTCCTTTAGTCATGCTTGGCATGCATCACCAGCGTTAGCTTGAAATGTAATTACTTGCACTGTACACAAGATCTTTCCAGAATGCCTTCGTGTCGTCTGTTGAATCAGGTTAGTAGGATAACACACTATACAGCCAAAATGAATTAGGCTATCATAACACACTATGTAGACACAAAGGCTTCTGTGAAGTCAGGCTATAATGTTGGGGTGATGGGGTGTGACTCTCAGTCAGCATACCAATGCATCCCAAAAGTGTTCAGGGAGGTTCAGGTCTGAACTTTGTGCAGGTCAGAGAAGTTCTCCCACAGCAGACTCATAAATCATTTCTTTGCACCTGATTATTTGCACATGCTGTAACAAAAAATAGAGCCTCCACAAATCATCCCCACCGAGTCTAAAGCACACAAAAGTTACAGTATGTTGTAGCATTAGATTTGACTTTACTGAAATTAGGGTCTTTTAACATACTTTTGTGACTCTAAACATACTTTTGTGTATGTTTTATTGTACATCACATTCATCTCTCAGTGTAGTAGTGAGAGCTGCATGGTACACTGTACTCAGTTTGACAGGTAAACAGGTGCTGAGTTCAGACAGTGTCAATGAATGAAGTGTCTCTCTCTCCGTTAGATCTCCTGCCTCATGAACCCATTAAGAAGCTGGAACGCAAGACAGCAAATTACCCTCGCATGTCACGCCACTGATACGCGCTGTCTGACACACGTCCATCAGAGTAATGCTCTGAAAGACTGATCGAGAGATACTCTGTCTTCACTCCAGATGCGAGTGACTGAAGCTCCCGCAGCGAGAGGGACCTGACGTGATTTTGAAGGGGGAGGTGGATCTAACAGTTGTTGAATCATGCGTGGAGGGAAGATGTCCGCACCACGGGTCGGTTGAGTTAGTCTTATTTGTGCACTGTGCTCCGAGTCCCAAGCCCCCCACCCTCCCCCGCCTCTTTCTCTCTCCTCCTGGTGTAAACAGCACAGGGCGAAAAGCCTACTGTGACAAGTGCGCTACGCAGTCAGATGGGAACTTTTCCGCAACAGCGCTGACATGAGTCTGTGCCAGCAGGGACAGGGTTGGGTGTTTGCTAACAGCAAAGAGCTCTTGCATCCACTCACAGCAGCTCTCAGCTGTCCCTGCTTTACACTGTGCTGTGTAAATCACACAAAGCTCACACATCACAAACAAACTCTTGTGCTATTCTTTATAACATACAAGAAACAATTCCAATGATGTATTCTAGATATAAGAATCAATATCTCATTTAAAAGGACTGATTCCAGTACATGAATGCAATTTCCTCACTACTTACTTTCCCCCACTGCTTACATTTAAAACAGAGAAGCTTTTCCAGTAACAAGCTGCCTTTTTTAATGAATAGTGTCGTATACAGCACACCTGATTTGTATAGTACGTCACTGCTGTGACAAATTTACATTTATTTACATTTATGAATTTGGCAGACGCTTTTATCCAAAGTGCATTATGCATTATACTATACATTGATTCTGAGTATGTGCAATCCCTGGAATCGAATCCATGACCTTGGCGTTGTTAATGCCATGCTCTAACAACTGAACTACAGGAAAACTATCTTTCCCATCATGTCAGCACTGGAAAGTCCGATTCATTTTGGTTTATATTGAATTCTATATATAGATTCTATATGATTTTTTGTTGCAATGTGTAAAATAATACCAACTTTTTCCAGTATAATTATTTTTTATATTATTATAATATATAATAAATTATATGTATTAGAATTATTAAGTTAAATACAGCTGATGCTTACTGATTCAGCCCAGTTACATAAATTATTGTGTTTTGTTGTTTAATTATTGGTGATTCTTAATTACATTAATCTGATTAATTAATCACACGTCCTCAATGTTTTTGCAGTTAAGTGCTGCTGTAATTGCAGAACTGAATAATATCATAGCCTATGACATTTCAATAAAGAAACCAGCACCACCTTAAATAATTTCAGTAGCTTGACTGCAGTTTAATAACTTTACATCACCAGTGGACTGTATCCTCACAAGTCACAGTTTCAAAGCAGCTTCTCCAACCCTGTTGAAGACACACCACACTCTACTGCAATACAGAACAACCAGTCATGTGGTCTTACAGTAATTGAGAAAACTCATTTCCTCCATCACAGATTAATTTCTAAAGAGTGAACACTGACACAGTCATAGCCTCTGACAGCTTTTAGGAGAACAGGATGAGTACATCACAGTGAGTATGTTATTCCTGAAGAGAGAGTAGCAGTGACAGCCCCAGGGACCTGGTCCCAGTCTTGAAGGTACATGCAAAAGGTTCTGTCATCTGTGATCAGATAACAGCAGCTGCTGAGACCTCCAGCGCTGTTCTCAGACCTGCCCTGATCTTCTTTTCCCACTGAACTCCCAATACGAACCCTGCACTTGGAGCATGACAAATAATGGATTACAGGGATTAGAGGCAAACGGACCTGAGAGGAGCCATATGTTTTGAACCTCCTCCTGACCTAGATGTATGTGTATGCAAGCAAGAGATAAACCAGCATGCATTGTAAGATGCAATTAAGCAGCGAACCGAGAGGGGGTAGCGTCACGTCCATGTCCACGATTTGGCGTAAGGCTGGAATTCATTTACAAAGATAATTGTACATTTCCAGAGGGAAGAGAAGAGGCAATGAAAGCAATAAAAGAATGAGTCGACAACGCTATGCACAAATGGCGCTAATGAGGACGGTGATCATGACTAAATGAATTCAATTAAGAAGCTGTTATTCTCAGCCTTCATGAATCTGTGTGTATTCCTCAGGGACATTCGGTCACCCTGGAAATAAAACGGGAACAGGATGACCAACCCGCCCGGTTCTAATGGAAACATATGCCTACAAATGGAGGTCCCTTCTTCAGGATGGTCTGGAACATTAGAGGAGTGACCAAACTACCGCAAAGCCTCGAGGAATTGTTGGGGGAAAACGATGGGATTACCCGGGGATTAAGAAGCGATAAGTGCGGTAACAAAACCACACTTTAATTTTACTGTGCCAAGTTTGAAGGCAGACAATAAAGCTCTTTAGTGCAACCCCTGTGGGAACAGGTCAGTTATAAGCAGAGAATAATAGCTGAAGAAGTGGCCACTGCAGGCTCTGATTAGCAGAAAGAGGATGGAGAACAATAACACTGACTCCTCACTTCCTGAGCAAATGTGAATTAGAGTGACACTTTCTGTAGTCTACCTCCAGTGGCCACACTGTCGCACGGATGCTTAAACCCACTCGTTCTCTTTCAGTGCCCACTTGTTTTTATGAGAGCAGAAATGTGGCGCTAAAATGCTAGCCACTGTGGGATTGCTTAAATATGGATTGTCTTGACTGAAGTAATCATGCAAAACATCTGAAAATGGACCTGAGAGGAAATGGTTAGAAATAGTAGTACAGATGAATATTAAAGAAGCATAGAATATGATTTGCTTTATTATTTAAAACTTAAGTGTGAAATGTTTGCACAGCTACTGTAGCTTCACTAAACACTGAATAAAATTAAATAAAAACAGTTTTTTCCGTCCTCATATGCGATCAATAAAACAGACAGCTGTGCCCCATACTCACACTATTGGTCAATGTTGTTGCATCAGCCAATGTTGTTGCGTCAGACTTAAGATGCATAATTACTTTTAATAGTCCAATGTTTTGATAGAGCCACTAAGCCAAAGTGTTTACACTGGAAATCAAAATACACCTAACAATCTCACCTAACTTAACCTGAAATTATACTTACAGTTTAGTCTCTGCATAGTAATTAAAAATATCTTAAAGTATTTTTACAGAGGACAAAAAATTACACACTTTAATTAAAAAGCTTTGATTAACTGCATATAAATGGTATATATATAAGTTCTGAAATAATGTTCTGCTGATATTGGACTCATTTGCCTTATTCCACATGGTGGAAGGGTGAGTATACATTGGGTCTGGGAAGATGAACCTTCCTGATACAGCTTTACTTTTACACCTCTCAGTGTAGGTGTCTGTAACAGCAGGAATATAGTACTGAACTGGGTAATTTCTTTTACCTCATGCAGGGCCCTTCTGTTTCAGGGAGAGCCACTTTTATAGCTGACAGTAAGGCAGTGGGTCAGGATACACAGGAGTGGCCCAACAGGGCGTAAAATACACCAAAATGAACTTTGTTGGCAAATAATTTTTCTTATCAGGCTTAAACTGTATTTTGCATTAGTGGTGAGGATTGGTTCAGATGTGTTTATTTGTTCACTTAGGGACAACTTCTGAGAATGATGTCAGTAGGAAGTGACAAGTAGGTACATTTTTGTGTGTTATAAATGAGTAAAAGAATCATTTCCTAAATTGATTGGGTAAACACACTGAAACAATTTTTGTTATCATTCAATGTCAGCAGCTTTTGATCACTTAGTGTGACTTGCTCACTATTAGGAAATTAATTGCCTTGGTGATAAACATTAACCTCTGACAAAGATCTGACAGTAAGAGAGATAGTGACAGAAAAAGGGTGAGGGACATTCATTTTTAATCACTAATACAACTTTGCCCATATGATACACAGCATACATTTCCAGTTATCAAATACTATCATACTATAGTACTATCAAAATCTAAAGTTCGGTTTAAAGAATGTGTACCCCAAAATCTGCTGTACCATTTTAACGGTAAATGTCACTGAGGATCTCAGAATGTGACAGGATTGATCGCCCTGTCAACACTGTCAATAGTGACCAAAGTCCCAAGCCGTTTATCATACAGTCTGACATAAAAGACTATTGATGTCTTGTCTTTTACAGAAAATCTCACCAGCTTCATATTGTACAATCTGACAAGCAACAATCAAAGGTCTAGAGAAATGGTCTACATTCAGATTGGTCTTCTTACTGCGGGTATTCAGGAATGCTGGTAATGATAGATTGTATGAAGCAGGTAAAGATTTGAGGAAGATAATGAGGTGGACCATGACAACAAAGTCTAGCATGACGCTATGGGGAACATAGATGTAGGTAATCTAATGTATCCAGACCTTTGTGATTTAGACCCCAAAGCTATGGATCTATACCACTTGCATGGCACTATAAGGAAGCGTCAACAGAGTGTAGCTTACACAGCTATAGAGAAGCTTATCTTAATTCTGAAGGCTAGAAAATCTAAGGTCCCATTCACGAACACTCCTTCTAATCAATGTGGACAGGTAATTCAGATGAGAGCAGGAGAGAGCTTACAGCTTTCAGCTCCCCGCTGCTGCATGGCAACCGCAAGGGCGTAAAAACCCACACACACACACACACACACATCTATACCCACAGCAATTTAATCAAACGCACTTAGAGCAGGCAATAACAACAGGTATTATGCAACATAATCATCCACATGAGCCAGAGCTGAGATTACTAATAACATGAAGCGATGAGCAGAACGGTGTTTAAATACCCTCATATTCACTCTGTAATTGTTCTAACCTGCCAGATATCTCCACAGCAGAACCCTCGAGAAAACATAACAACGGCTACAGGAGGAAACCAAGAATGACTCAAAAGAGCTAAAGCCATTTGGATAGGATTCGTCAGTAAATTCCTTTCCAAACGCAAAGAAAACAAGCATATTTGTTTCTGGCTGTGGGCACTGGATGCACACAGTCTGGATGCCACTGGATGACTCATCAGCATATCTCTCTATTATGGCCATCAGCTGCGGAGCGAGCAGGTGGTTTACTGTAGTGTGGAACGCAGCAGGCAGGGCAGCACTGCTGTTTGGAGAGGCTC
>JAZGTJ010015116.1:0-13598 GCA_036877575.1 Botia almorhae
AGCAGGTCATAGACTGACAGATAAAGAGACAGAGAAGGAGAGAGAGAGAGAGAGAGAGAGAGAGAGAGAGAGAGAGAGATGTTAATGGTGTAGATTGTATTCCCCTTGTGTCTTGTTAGGTTCTCAAGTTTTCACGGTTTATTTCTGAGATCCCGCCAGGTGCCGCTTTTCACCATATTACCATGGAAACAACTTCAAGACGGTGCCGCTGGGTCCTTTCAATTTATGCTTTGAATAATGAGTAATGAACATACAGATTTTTCCTGGGCTGTCCGTCTGGGTCATCACAAGTCATTGATTTCTGTATTTGAATATGTAACAAGTGAGAGATTGTTAAATGGAAAAACACAATGACACAATAACAATGACACAATGACTCAAAAACACAATTATAAAGTAACACAGCAGAGATTAACACCACTTATTAACACCAAGAACCCACAGAACATCCATGAGACGTTTGGACTTAACCCGAGAGCAACATTAACCCGAGAACCCGAGAGCAACAAAAATCAGGGACTCTTTGTTCCCCTGAACGAACACAAGGTCATACTGACTGAACAGATATAAACAAGCTTTCAAGCAAATAATAGGCAAAAACTGGTCGTTCAGTTGGGCAGCCCTTAAGTGTCAAAAAAGACCGAAAGGATTCGCACTAATTCACACTTTATCTCTGTTCCTTAACAGGAAGGCACGTTTGTAATGTGTGCTTGACGTTACTGACAGCACATCAAATGAGTCAAAAAATGCTCTAATAAACATGCTAGTGGCCATTCAGGAGCGTGCGTGCGTCTAAAAATGATGCCTCAGTAGTCGGCTCACTAAGTTTCTTCAGTCTCTTTCTGGCTTTGGGACACAAGGAATTCCAACTGTGATTGGCAGCATTGACTCTCTGTTCTCTAATCAGCTTCTCTTGTCTGTGTAATCAGTCAGGCCCAGCAGAAGCCTGAACAGAACCAGGACTGCAGTCGCCCCGAGACGCCCTGAGCCGTGAGTCTCACACCTCTAATTGCCAATTCACCTACTGATAGAGCCGCCCAGGTGGCCGTTTAGCAAGTTAACCTCATTCATACTGGAACAATTACACAGCGCTTATGTGAAGTCCCGGCCGTCAATCTGATTCTCACGTACAGATGTGCTGAGGTCTGGCCATTTGTGCTTCCTGTTGAGGGTTAGGAGTTTGCTCTAGGAAATAGAATATATTTAAATAAAATAGCTTCCTGAAAAAAGAATATTGTCATTTCTCACCTTTATGCCATTCTAAACTCATAAACTGTAATTTGTGCTTGTCAAGCCATTTTCAAGCGTCTTAAAAGCTGTGTGTGTTTGTGTGTGTGTACACATATTAGTACAGTTGTTTAGTCTTAAACCGGCCCTCACGATTCTCCTCTGAAACAGCTATTTCCTTCTCTGCATCGAACGAGAGAGAACGGGCTGTTACGAAAAACAGCTGTGTCAAAATCAGTTAGCCGTCAGCACGGCTGTATCTGGCAGTACGTCTCCCATAGCAACGGCGGAGCTTTAAACATCCGAGAGTGCTTTCACCGTCCTGCCAAAACACAAATGTCAACAACACAACAACTAAACCACGTCACAAACAGCGGCTCTGCCTGGATTACGTTACTGCATTAGCCAAGTTCCTCATTAACGAGGCCTAATTACTCCAATTCATTAACTGGGCATAATTGCTTTCAGCACTGACATCTCTGCACATCACAAACGCTCATGAGATTCTGACTGAAGCACAGCCGTCCACACACTCTTTTATTGTTTTGATGTGTTTAGACCTTTCAATTGAGGCCGTCCAGTCAAGTCTCTATATATATTATATTTGTGCTTTTTTTTTTAGGTGTGTTTACTGTAAACTGTATTGGACTAATGCTGATTGGTTTAATGCTGTTGGAGGTGGTGGTGTTATGAGATCAATGTTTGGAATATAAAATTATGAACAGAATCATGTAAAAAAAAGGATTAAATGAAACATGTAAATAAATATTAAATTAAACTACGAAATGTATGCCCTTGTAAGACAACAACCAAACTAACTACTTGCTATTAATGATGAAGTTCCAGAGTTTATGCTCAGTTAAAACCCAGCAAACATGGAATGTTCACAGAACATTCTTGCCAAACATTTTTTATATTATATATAATATCTATTAAAAGCGTTATTCTTAAGTAGTTAGTGGAATGTTACAGAATTAAAACATGTTGGAATAACGTTCTAATAACCAAGCAATAATGTTAATACAACAACCTAAAAACCAGGATGTTTTGAACATTCCTAAAACTTTCAGAATAGCATTTTAAACATTTTTTTAACATTAGGAGAATGTTCCTACAACCTAAAATTGTAAATTGTTATTGTAATTGGGAGGTCTGGCTCTCTGTGTTTCTTTTGTTTTAAATAAACCTGATTATACTCACTAAACCTAAACAATGCATTTACACTTGTGCACCCTGAAAATTATGTAATCAGTATGAATCCGGCTCACATTGCTGCTTCCGAACTAAAGGTTTTACCACAAAAACATTTGTTTAGTATGCTGTAACACGATTCTACATCTCTCTTTGAATGGAATCTGTTATCTGTTTCTGGCTCTGGAGGAGGAATGCAGTGATAAACTTCTCCAAATGACAATTATCTACAGTGCATTTGTAATAGCACCATATGCCAGATAAACTCTGACACAGTATTCAGTTCCTGTTCCTCTAACCACATTCAACCACTGCAGCAGCTGATTGAAAGTAACGCTGCGGCTCAGGGCACTGCAGTAAAAGGGACGCCATGAAACCTCCATTTGTCCTGGTGCCTTTGAGGGCTCAGCGCCCTGTGCTCTGATCCTGCCAAAACACAGAGCCTCTTATTTGACAAATGAGCTCAAGGGATCTGCAGAACATCTTTCCCTGCCAGTTTATTTCAGATATTTAAAGACATTTGTGCATAAGAACTTCTCTCAGCAGGATCATCAACCCTAGCTAATCTGCTGATGTGTTTTATCGTTTTAAAAAAAATTATAATTTTGCTGACATAAATATACAATTCTCTCTGTTAACTTGCCAAAAGACCACCAGATTTCACATGCCTCAAATATTTAACCTTTTTTTGTCTTACTGCTTTTTATTTACAGTTTATTTACAGAACCGGTAGTCATGTTTTCTGTTTGTAGTTACTGTAAGCTAAATGTTGATTAGATTCAAAATATATTTCAATTAAACGATTTAAGTCAGATGTATTTGTCAAAAAAATGTGTTTTATTATAAAAACATGCCCTGATTCTGGATGGCAAAATTTTACGCTAAATACAACAAATTCTGACATTGCTTGTGACTGATGTAAATTTGCAGATGTTTGTTCTGGCTGTGCAAATGTCAATCAAAGCTGGAGGGCTGGTGAGATGTTTAATGTGAGAAGATTAAATTGTTCCGCTTGCACTAACAACAGGTGAGGTCATACAGGTGATGTCACAGGCCCGTGGCTCCAAAATGTGTCCACCACGAGAGCCAGCAGGTCTGACAGTGTAGCTGCTTGGAGACACATTTTAAGTGTTTACTCAGATTATTTTCTGATAATTAAATTTCTAAAAATGCAAAACAGGCATTTAAAGAAATGCTTTGATTAATCAATAAAAAATAATCTTTTTTGCCTTCCCAGCCTGAATATATTTAGGCAGGATGTGTTCTGTTCTATTCTGGCTCTTTCCTGGAAACACTCTGTGCATTTATGCGCCTGTGGCAGAGAGAAACCTCAAGGACACTGAATAATGAAATGTCACACGTTACGACAGGTGGATTAGGAGGCCAAGGAACCTTTACCGTTCAAAATGTCAGCTCATAATCTTTGACTTAAATATCTCAATTTTATGGTTGTTTGGCTGCAGGTGTCTGGCATCTAATGAGCATTGACTTGTGCTTTCAGATGATCAGGGAATATTGATGCCCAGGAAGTCGATGTCGCCGCCCTTCAGGCTAAAATGAAAACAGCAGAAATCGATAGCTGTAGAATGACAGCTTGCTGAGTAAAGTGTTTTGGATCTGGTAACTTTCATGCACTCCTAAAAGCTATGAGTTCACTGATGTTGTTTTTTTATGCATTAAAGTATGAAGTGCTAAGTTTTTGTGTGACTATAAGGGTTGAGATTCTGCTGTCTGTTGAAGGCAGATAAACATGGATGTTTTTTCAATGCCTGTTTCCACATTTTATGCTGTTGCATCTGTAGATATTCTACAAGGCCACGCTGAGATCTGCTGACTTTTTTACGAACACAGAGCATCTGATATACACCTGGCTCTGCCATTGGGGTGAAGCTTACCTGCATAATCGGTCTGATGATGCAACACTTCTGCGCCCAACAGCACTGTTTACTAAGGCCTGTGTGAGGTCCAGCACTCAAAAAAGAGAGATTCACAACACATCCGAGTGCTTGAGGAGATCAATATAGCAGTAGACACAAACAGGATGTTAGATACCAGCAGATGAGACAAAATCCCTGCTAACAATTTTCAGGATGTCAATTCTCAGAACGTTTGCCCAATGTTCTTATTAGGTAATGAAAGCGTAAACAATTTTATTTTGAAAGTTTTCAAAAATGTTCTAAAATCCAGTTTTGTATGGATATTGCTTGGTTATAGGAACATCTTTAAACATTTTAATTCTGTTACATTTTTAAAATGTTCCACTTACAACTTAAGAATAACAACTGCGCTACGATATAACATTACAAAAGTTCTAATAATGTTACTGCAAAAATGTCTTTGATAACATCTGAGTCATCACATGAGATTTAACAGTGAAAACTCTCACAAAAAACACCCTGTTCTTCCTTTTCTGAGGTATTCATAGCCTTCAGTTTCATAAAGCAACATTATTGTGAGAAACAGTAAAGCACAGGTTGGTATCTCGGCTCCAGCTGCGGGGTTCAGACAGCGTGGAGATATTGCAGAGCATTCTGTCCTAATGACTCTCATTTACAACCCATAAACTGACAAAGAGCCAGACTAATGTCAACTAGCGGCTTCTGAATAGCTCTTGATCAAGCTAATCACCAGCTATCCAAAAAACAGGTGTAGAGCGTTTTCAACCCCGCCCCTGAAATCAGGGGTATGAAAGGCGCAAACTGAAACCCTCATTTTAATATTTCTGTGTTTGAATAGCCAGAACATAAGATGATGAATGTGGAAATTATGAAAAGATCTGATAACTGAAAACTGCAGAGAGACACAAATGAATTCGGGAATAGACGTTCAAGAAGACCTTGATGAACACCAGCACACACGTCAGAACTATCAGACGTGGAGTTTGACTAATGCCTTCAAAAAAAACTTAAATGACTCATTTTTGCCTTTCAGAAATTCAGTTTAATTTATTTCTATAGCGCTGTTTCGTTTCAAAGCAGCTTCACGAAAACATTTCAGTACAGGCTGAAGTTGCTTTAATATAGAGCTCATCTTTGTGAGAATAACTTTATATAACTAAAACGCATCAGTATCAACAATAAAAAAATCTCATTTTACTATCCTCATACTATAAACACTTCTATTGATGATTTTCACAGGAGGGATTTGAGCAGGTAGAGAAAGCTGAGAAAACACGCACACAAAATGAGACTTGCAGCTGAAATGTCAATATAAGACATAAATATGAAATGATTTAATATCGAATTATCACTGAAGGGTCATGTGGCACACTGAGGTCAGAGAGATTCACAGGTCAACCCCACTGAGTTTAACTGCTGATGTCTGACACGCAAAAGCTTTCATCAGAAAACCTCGCGTTCCTCATTCAGAAGAATCAAAATATTGAAAGATATCGAAACACAGTTTCAATTATTTTGGCTACACCTTTAAATAACGCTTTAGTTCATTTGTGCTGCTCCAACTATGTTATGTCTAAACCGGATTTAACAGATTTAGTTTGTACTTCGGATGCTAATATGAGCCAACATGACAGAACAGTACATTATCCGAGCACATATGGACGAAACATGCCGTATGAGTTAATTAAATACAAACTACAACGCACTGCTTATTAAATAAAACCACTACATCTGTCGTCCATGCGAAGGCTAAGTATTAAGCCGAGATAGAATTCCAATGTTATTAAACTCTGTAAAGAACTCATTTGGTTTTATAAACCGCATACGGGACTATAATCTAATCTCCAGGATTAGTGTCTTAAAGACTCAAGACAGAAGCGTTCAGTCTTGTGACAGCACTGCGCGACAGAAAGGTTGTAAATAAACCGATACCAAATCTAATGGTTGTGATTCAGCGTTTGAGAAACGTCTAAGTAACAATAGCCATTATGACAAATTGTGGGGCCGTGCGCACAGGGCGCGTTCTGCGCTATTCTTTAGTTTTTGGTCTGGGTGCACACGCGTCAGACGGACGCGTTTTATCATTGCGTCGCGTCTCGGTGTGTTTTTCTTCAGCGTCTTCCGTCAGTTTTTACGCTGTTAAGTTAAAAATTGTTCAACTTTTAAAATCGCGTCATCATTTCCATTCATTTTATACATCTATGGGCTTCTTAACGCAAGCTTTCGTCCCAAATGTAAACGTCCCCCGACTGTCAGAAAACTCTGCAATTAAATGAAGTTTATACTCCTCTTTACTCTCTAACAATATCTGTTAACCTATATAGCGATGAACCATTTATCAAAAACGCGTTTGTGTGGATACCGAGTTGCCAGTAAATCCACAGACCAGACAGTAAACCTCAGACTAACCATGGCAAGTGTCCAAAACCTGCTTAGATAAACAACTAACTCTATATCCTACATAACTCGAAAATGTAAGACTTACCCTGACGTGTTTGACTAAGTGAAACAGCCAGAATCAGCAGCAGAAACAGCGAGTTGGTTTGAAACACAATCCGTACGCACATACTGAAACGACTCCTAAAAACAATCATGTCCTTTAGTTTAAAAATCCGGTCAGAATTACAAAGGTCAAATAAAATGTCCGTTAGGTCTTGTGCGCGTACAGATCGTTGTGTTGTCTATGGGCTACACGCTTCTTTCCTACTGAATCAAGCAGAGCTCCGGCAGTAACACAGAGAGGGCTGAATCACAAGCTGTTGTAATCGGATTGCTCGCTGTGGTGGTTCAGCACCGCGGACAGCTCCCGCACCCGCGCACCAATCAACCTCGACACGGCTGGAAACTTTGGACAGCAGCCTGGCGCTCACCCAACAGCGCGTCATTTGACTCTGATCGGAGGCTTTGTGTGCGAGGAAATAGAGGGCATAATATCAAACCACTGCGGCATTGGTTTCAAACAGAAAACACAAGCATTGAATTTCACAACAAAGATTGTAGGGTTTTTACTCACACAAAACAAAATAATACAGATATTGTTCAGAATTACAACAAGACGTATTTGGACACTTTGCGGTTGTGAAATGTTAGTATAAGGTCCATAATTAACGTGATGAACTACACCTGTGGTTACTTTGATATCACACCTGTGTGAACAAGTATGAAACCAACTTCATACTTTGACTAAAACTGATCTTGAGGTTACCTGAGTAGCAGCAAAAATGCTTTGAGTTGTAAAAGTGCAGCTATGAGAAAAGGACATTTATTTTAAATGCCACGCGCTGATATTTTTGTTATAGATTTTTGAACTTTTGGGGCCAGAATATGTCTCCAATATTGAGCCCCACTGGATGTCAACAGAAACAGCTGTAAAACCAAATAAAAATTATGTTTGCATGAAGAAACAACAGCAGGCTCTCCTGGCTCTGTTTTACAGCTTGAGTTGTTTGGCTAAAGCCTGTATCTCATTGCTCAGACCATCAGCCAGAGATCTGAGCTCCACGGCACTGCTGAGTCTGTCTGCTTGGCTAATGAAAATCATGGCCGTGAAATACAGTGACCGCTGTGTCAAGGCGATGAAGCCATCATCAGCTTCACAGGCTCTGCATTCATTTCAGACGGGATGCTGACTAAACAGCCATTTAAATAATATTACTGAGAAGTTAATCTACAGTATAACCTCCCATATCTACATAACTTTAAGTTAATGACTATAAGGTTTAATGACTGTGACCTTGTCAATTACAATATTGGGTTTCTCCATAAGCAGACTGTAATAATCATTAGATAACGTTATTTGAATGTTTTTTCTACAGCATGCTCTTTGTAGGAGCATTCCTTGCAGATTAAACGTTAATGTGAATATTAAATCTGTGAAGCTGAAATTAAAGATGTCTAAAGCAGAAGGATGTTAATTCAACTGTGAGATGAAAGACATTTTTACTCTACTTCAGCTCGTGATTGCATCACAGCTGTTCTGAGGTACTGTGGTTCCACCAGGTTCCTTCTCAGCTGACAGATGTTTGGTCTCTGTAGCTGAAATCATCAAATCTCTTTGTTCTGTTAAACCAGACTTTCCCTCTGAAAACATTTTTAAGAATGGGACAGCTCTACTGATGAAGTTATTCTGTGTTCATGAGCCATCTGGCAGAAAACCATCTCTCTCAGCTAAACACCCGACAGCATCAAAACACATGACAGGTGATTGCGTGTTTGTGGGAAACAGACGCTGGACAGTTTTATATCAAATTATGAAGTATCCCTAAACCTTCCCAGCTAACAATTATAGGTTGTAAGAACATTTCCGTAACGTTTCCATAAGGCAAGTACGCCATTAAAAACGTTATCTTGAATGTTCCAGAAATGCTCAAAACGTCCAGATTTGTAGATGTTGTGTTAATGTTATTGATTGATTGTATAAACATTGTATCAAACAATTATACAAACAAACTTAAGAACAACATTTCTGATAATAACGTAACCTTAAAACCACTTGTTGTAACCTTAAAAAACGTTCTACTAATGTTATTGCAAGAATGTTTTTGATTGCTTTAAAAGAACTTTTAGAGAACATTAGCCAACATTCTAAGAACACTCCCTGTTAGCAGGGTAACCCTGACTGACATTTTAGGTTTCAATAAAATTGCTTAATAGGCCTATGTTTACCAGCCCTCACAATGTGGGCAAAAACCAATAGGTGCACAAATGCAACCTCTATCTGTTTTCTTTCAGAGGTGAGCCGAGGCCACTTATGCCAAAACAAACTGTATCAAGGAAAGCCACATGTCTGAGATAAGCATACTTGAACCCTATTTCTACACTTTCATAATCACACACTCCTCATTATCTCAGAGCCTGTGCGCCTTCTGGAATATCTGCTAAAATGGTATTAGCTTCAGCTTATGTACTAGTTTCTATGCTTGTACATAAAGGCTGTTTTCAGTTCTATTTAAATAACTCAGGACCAACCAGGTCAAATCTGACCATCAGGTCCAAATCGTGATCGTAAAAGTTTTGTTTAGCTGCGTCTCAGAACATATTCACACACACACACACCTGGGACCAAGTAAGTTCACTTTTGAGACCAAGTAAATTATTTATTGGGCAAGAACAAACATTACTCTGTTTGCATGTAGGGGTGGTAATATTAATATTCATGAGGCAGGACTGAAGCTCAGACTGCTAATAAGTCATTTTAACAGGGAAAGGCAGTTGACATGACCATGTCCTCCAGTGTTACTACTCTATATAATAATTCTATAGTTCACATATTTATAAAATAGTTCTATATTGATAGAATTCTCTGTTTAAAAATGATTTTCTAATAATTACACATACAGTTATTATGGCCCAAGTTTTTATTGATTTTTAGAAATGAACCATAACACACTGTGAGCTCTCAGATTAAGCTGTGTTATATGATTCTATACAAGCCTTAAGACAGTGTGAATTTCACCTCAGATTCACGCTTTCTCGTCACGACAGCTTGTCAATTTGTGGTGGATTACAAACTAGATCCTTTAACAGAAATAAAACAAGCGTTCCCGCTATAATAAAGCGAGATTTCTGCGCTATAAACACGCAAATGCGGCTCGTGAACTTCCACGACCTTTAGGCAGAAACGCCTAATTTCTCAGTCTCATATTGCGACTTCTTAACAATCTTTTTAACTGTTTGAGGAAAGCTGAGGATAGCGTGGATAAAGCCTTATTCTTTTTCAAATATCAGCCAGCCACTTGTCTAGTGTGGTCACAGGTTTTAGCTGTTAGCCTTTATTTTTGGTTACAGTACAGGAAAGACATCAGTTTATTATCAGCTATTATTGGGAGTCCGTGTGTGGAGGAGGCAATGTTTTCACCCTTAAACACAATTATATAAAGTTAACAGTGTGTGTCCGGCAAACATTCTGAAATATGTATTTGTATTGTTTATGTTTTTGCAGTGTCTTATACGAATGGATATAAATATTTAAAATATGTGTGGGGGTGTGTTTGTTATGCTTTACTGCAGATGAAGCAAGTTATGGACTACAATAACATCTAAATTGTAAGACTGGAAAGAGATGGAATTGAGTTTTTGATTATAACATCACATTACCAACAGCCAAATCACAGCCACGGTGATATTTGTTTTAACGCTACCCGAGCACCCCTGCAGAGCGATACAAACATTATTCATACGCTTTTATACGTTCATTTACAGTGTTCCAGTGTGTTTGTACCACAGTAAATATCTTTCCCAGAATGCAATGTGTCCGGTTACATCAGTGGACCTGAACTAACTGCTGTATAAAGGACACACATTCCTAAACACAGAACAACTGGGAGATTTTTTTGCAATTTCTTCCCATCTGTATTTTCATCTGAAGAAAATAAAGCTTATATTTACACACAGGGGTCCCCCAGGGGTGCTGCCATAACCTCACACAGCACACAGAGCAGCCATTAACAAAACAACTCGGTTAAACCCAGGGGCCTACAACAAGACCTGCCTTGACATTAATAAGCATAGTGTCAGACACACAGTCCCTGTAGAGGACTGTACGAGCCCCCTAACATACTAGATCAGCCCTCGTCCAGACAGAAGCCTAATAAACGCTGTTCACATAAAGACATCTCTCTCTTTTTGTGTTTCTGTGACTTCATCCACAAATGTTACAGAAGCTGCACAGAAAAAATTACCTTTTGATTGGGAAATAAAACTTTTTCTAATTCTGGTAAATGTCAAGATATAAAAAAACATGGTGAAACAAGAAAAAATTAGAACAAAATGTTGTGATACCACAGGGCTTCGGTGAAATTTACGGGCAAACCAGATTGCTTGTTAGATCTCACAAGAAAAACAAGAACTCTGATCTCACAAAACAAGCCCAAAATAAGCTGCAACAAGATTGGGAAAGGGAGCCTTATATATCACAGGAAATTGCATCAGAGCAATATTTGACCATTTAAGTCAATAAGTACATTTGCTCTCTTAAGTGCATACACATATTATAAGTCATTATTATGAAAAACAAGCTTGAACTTATAATACGCAGACATGGCAATACTGAGGGGAAATGTGTTTTGTTTACTCTTATAAGCAAACAAATATGATGTTTCACAATGCCACAGATAAATGATTTTAAGTTGTATGGTTCCATAAAGAACCTTTAGCATTCGTAGAACCTTTCTGTTTCACAAAAGGTTCTATGTAGAGGACAAACCTTAAGAAAGAAATGGTTCTTTTAGAAGCCTTAGATTAAATGGTCCTTTAGGGAACCAAAAATAGTTCTTCCATGGCATCGCTGTAAAAACCTTTTAAAGCATCTTTATTTTTAAAAGTGTTGGTTACAGTCGAGACAAATGTTTGATTGTGTACTTTGTTTCTCTTCATCACCTAGACAAGCATCTAAAGGAGGTTTTTGGTCACTAAGTAAAAATTCTGGTGCGCTAGTTTTGCTCCTTGGGCAAGTGCGAGGTTTTGTTTTTGGAATCGGGTTCTGGAAACATACAGTTCCTCTGCTTCATTCAGTCTAGATCCCACATCACATGACCTCCATCAAATGAGTACCTGGCCTCATGAAGGTCAGAGGTCATTCTGACTGTTTGGATGTGCATTATTAAAATGAGTTTCTGTGACATTTATTCCAGTGTGGAGATTTAGGCCACAGCACTGATAATACACTTACCAGATGAGAATTATAATCTATTAAACTGTCATTGACCTTCACACAGTCAGGAATCTCACACCCACCTCATTACACTGCAGGATGTCTGGGCTGGAGGAAGTTTTGCAGTAAAGGGCAGTGAAATATTTCATTTAATGATTTATTTATCACAGAGAAAGAGAATATGTGAAGTGGCTATAGGAGCAATCATAGCTTTCTCATTAGCTGATATTTGTGGGGAAGGTTTGGCAGGCTGCCTGCGGGGCTAGACAAAAACCGGCTGAAACATTTTGTCAGCAGTTATTTGTGCAGTTTGCGTAGGCTGCAGAGAGTCAAAATGTATTGTTCCCCTATTTTGCACCATAGAGCTACAATAACAGAGCATCTTAGTTCCTCTCAGATCTAAAGCCGTGACTGAGAGTTACATAAACATGACTAGTTGGCAACCTGGCTAACAGGAACGTTCTCAGAAATCAAAAACGTTATTCTTATGTTGTTAATGGAACATTTTTAAGTTACAGAATAAAAAAATGTTTGAATAACTTTCTCATAACCAAGCAATAAGTTAATACATCTAAAAACCTGAGACATTTTCAACATTCCTAGAAAACATTAGGGAAACGTTCTTACAACCTAAAACTTGTTAGCTGGGAATGCACATGCAGCCTTATTTAGGTCACTCTAGAAAATAAATGTATCCTGAAATGAACCCAGTTCATCATTACCAGTCCACCATTACCATCATTACCAGTCCAGGAACTGAAATGAAAAGATGAACGAGCCAGTTTCAAAATCTGATTGGCTCACTAAACTCTTCCTGTGGATGTTTAGTGTTTGTAGTTTTCAGCAAATGCAGAATTTCCCCTCAAGAGTTCATTCCATCTGTTCTGCTAATGAACTAAGAAATTAAATGGATAATTAATTTTCACAATGAAGCAGTTTAAACTTCTGAAAACTATGTCTTTAGGGTAAATCCTATAATGATTTCTATACAGTAAAAATTATTTTTAGTTAGGAATAATATTTTTTTGTAAGGAATAATAATTTGTAGTATAAACATTCTGAGGCTTGCAGTCAAAACCAGACCAAGGTAATTGACAAAACAGTTAGCGGTTTGGTATGATGTTAGCCCATCTGAACAGTGACATCAGTCATTACATATTTATTATGGGAATAGTTAACGAATTTATATTGACTTGGTCTGACAACGGCCACATTAAAAGACCATTAGCCCATGCAGAAGACCCAGAGAAGCATGTGTTAATGAACATGTTAACGAGTATGACAGTCAGTGGAGAGCAACAGACAGGGGTTCAGTCACAGGATTTCTGTAGAATTTGTTGGAAACCTGCAGAACAAAAATAAACTGCTTAAACCAGCCTACTAGATTGCTGGTCTTAGCTGGTTTACGTGATCTAGTACCAAACCTTATCCGTTAATGAATGTTAATTAGGTGACTTAATTAATAACCAAAAGCCTTTGTTTTATGGGCTGACTACAGTTTTGTCTTTGAATGGCAGCTGAAATACTTTTATAGGCTTATACTTATACTGTATGTATCATGTTAAGTTCATGTGCATGCTTTGTGTGAAAATATTCAGGTTCCACAACTTCCAGAATCGTTCCGAAGAACC
>JAZGTJ010015117.1:0-13598 GCA_036877575.1 Botia almorhae
AAATCTAATTTATTTTAGTAAAGTGGTTTGTTTTGGGTCGCTGAACATACGTTTCTGTGTGGCAATCTTTTCTTAGTTAAGATACAATACAGTATTTTAAGTATATTTTAAGTACAATTAAGACACTGTATTTTTAGTTCAGTACCTTATTAGGATGAATGCTACCCTACTATATTAAGTTGTTTTATAACAAATGAACACTGATCTGACTGCAAAAATAAAATATCATTATTTTGAAAAACTTTTCCACCTTGAGTGGATTCAGTTTAACTAGTTGGCTTCTTTTGTTAGTAGCTTGTAGTGTAAACAAATTCCTTTTTCAAATGTGTAACTTGACTGTAATTTACTACTTTAAATTATGGGTAGATTGTAACTTGGTAAGCTACACTTATAATGTAGCTTCCCCTAAAAAGACCAACAGCTTCTAAATCAGATAAACAGCTGATGAAATTATCTGTGCTTGGGTCTTATGTGGTTATTTTTTCAGAAACTCAAGGAATGCTGAAGTCACAAGTCTGCCCTTAATTTTTAGCATGCAAAGTTAGTTAAGGCGATAGACTGATTAAAAAAGATGCATACGTGTTTTTACATGTTATGCAAATCACAGGTGAGAACATCTGTTCAGTCCGCAGGCCAGCTAAATAAGACACGAGGCACACACACATTCACATGTTAAACAGAGTGTGTTTTCACATTAATTAACAATGCGCAGACACTTTTTTAAATGTGAGATAACTTTCTGCTCTGATTCTGTCACGCAGAATGAAAGAATACACACAGGCTAAAAATTCCTCCAAAGTTTCCATAAGCCAAAACATTTAGATTTTTTTAAACCTTTAAAACTTTTAAAACCTTTTATGAAGTATCTGTACATTAATAGTTTTGAATGTATGATAATTCCTCTTAAAAACCCTAATTAAAATGAAGTTCTCAAACGATTTCAAATGACTTGGCTTATTTGCATTATTAAAATGTGTTATTGTGAAACATAATCTTTAAGATGTTACTCACGCAGTGAGAGTTTTCCAAAGCCTAATACTCAACTCAGTGTGTGTCTCAGTGTGGACCACCAAACATCATGAGAACTTCCTCAGTCATTAACATTATGATGCCAGTCAAGATCAGCGTTTACTCATTATAAACAATCATCATCGTTTTCATTATCATTTTGGATATCTCATTCTCAGACCATATCTCATTCTCATTACACAATTTTAGATGCTAAAACCTTAATTTAATGTTAAGTTTTTAGCAACTGTTGGAAAGTGACCAAGGTCATTTTTAAACACTTATCATAATGAAGGCATCATTCTGGCCACTTTTTATTAGCATAGCGCTTCCACGTTATCTTTTGCAGGTATTTCAGCAATTTACTTTTTGACCTTATGTTTCTTTTTATTCTTAATGAATACTAAGCACCTCAGATCATTAACCTTTTGAAGATGTATCGGAGCTTTTATTGTTAATCTCAGAGATGTATTTTTATCTGTTAGCATGGTTAATTACATGCTGATATAAGTTGACTATTATTTATTATGTTATTTATATTCATAATGTGAGCGTTTTCATTTGCTGACGGCACGGTGCCTAATGGAGTCTGACACTTAGGCTTCGTTTGATTGTCATGAGCGAGTCTCGTGAGCACGTTTAAAACATGACTTCCAGCAGTAGTGAATGAGGATGATGAATATTTGACTGAGACTTGACTTCAATTCTAGTTCAATTATTCTGGGTGGAAAACATGCCTGTCATTTTTTTGGCTTTAGGAAGCAAGTCGAGATACAAAATCTGCTTAGCATCTCTGATCTAATAAGGATAGAGGGCGTTAATGATGGATGAATGTTTTGGTGGGTATGTCTTCATTCTGATTTTATTTTCAGGGCTTGTCTTTGCACACCCATATCCAATAAGACACTTGCTCTTAGCAACAAGCAGCATTCACGTAGATATCACAGCGTAGCTGATTGGGTTACAAGTATGTGTGCCTGCACGCAGTGGTTTTCCCATATCAGGGGCCCGCAGATCTTCGCAATCCTCCCCTAAAGTGAGCTCCGAGCTCCTGCCATGGTCCTGACCCAATAACCTGCAGCCCTGTGTCACTTATCAGACCCTGATAATTTGTGGCTTTGGGCTTGTGACACGTAGTCACAAATAACCTGGCAACTGTAGATGACACTGCAATCTCATGACAAAACAGATTAACCAACCAGTTATTTATATTTGTACTTTGTTAAGAAAGAGTAGCTTTTCGCTAATCTTTGCCATTTTTCTTATAAATACACACAGACACACACACACACACATATACATAAATAGTGTAAAACATTGTGGATTTGTAATATGGCAAGTAGATAAATCTATAGTACAAATGTTATGCCTACCTGCACTCTCTGATAGTTCAGTATTGGGTCGACACTATCCTACAGATGAAAAGAAGGATGGAAAGAGGATGGAAAGACCGCTATAGGCAGAGGAAAGATAAGAGAGACAGAAAAAAGCAAAAAAAGAGAGATCAGGGTACATGTCAGAAGAGAAGATGCTGTAGTCTGCGAGTCTTGCGGCCAGCAGCTAGCGAGCCGCCCACTCACGTCGTCATGGAGCCTGTGTGCATGGCAACATGGAGGAAATAAACACGGTCTTTTCTCCTGCATCCTCCTCCAGGCTGCCTCTGATCCTGTTAATGCTGACAGATGCGTTCCCCCCAGCACCCCACAAGACAGCGCGCTCGCACGCCAGGAAAAGGTGAAGCTATCGTACAGGGCCTTCTTAGGTAAGCCCCAGTCTATAGATTATATACTTACTAGCACTGCTACACGCAAAGGTAGAGTGGCTTCTGTAAGTCGATCTGGCTATAGAGGGAAAAGACACATCTCAGAGAATAAACATCAGGCCTGTACACACAATAAATGCAAATGAATTCTTAGAATACCCTCTAGCCCTGTTTTAAGAGTGCTTCATTTGAGAGTGCTCTAGTTAAGTATGTATGACCACATGTCAGTGCTTTCTGCGTTTGTACCAGTGTGGCTGTATATGCTTTAGGATTTAGCATACAGTTGTTGTACACACAGTAATGAGAGTTGTATGTTGAAAATGGGGAGCTGGATTTTTGCAACCGCATGTTTATTAAAACTGTGATGCTTTATTTTGGCAATAAGGCACTTAGGGCAATGTTATTTTGTGAACATTATCACAGCTAAAGGGTGCTGTTAAGCATTTCTTTAGGCATAACTACAGTCAACAATTTCGACAGCCTTCTTTTTCGAAAGCTACTGGATAAGAATGATATTAGGGACACAGAAATTTAATTATTATTGTATAAAGCAAACGCATCCAATGTTATACTTTGCTAGGACATCTTTGCTAGGAGATTCAGGCCCTGACAATGTAAAGTAAGCTGGTGTCTGTGATAAATCAACAATTTACACAGTACAGTAGCTGATGAACAGGTGTTTTGCATCATGTTACTGTGTTATTATTTTAGCACATCTGTATCATAGCACATTGTATCAACCAATCAGTATCCAAGACCGGAATCCATTATTTAACAAACAATAAAACATAATATGAAATCATTTCCTTTATATTTCTATGGCTCCTTAGGAGATGATTAATGAAAATGTAATCTATTTGTGAGTTCTGAAAAGAAAGAGAAATGCCAAAGAGAGAGACAAAAAGAGTGAGAGTGTGAGAGAGGAGAACTGAGATCACAGCAACAGATGGTCGAGCTTCTACAGGCTTCTGTGAATGTTATTTTTATCAGGCTGGAGATGAGCGCAGAACTTCACACAAGCAAATGAGGGAAGAAACAAATGAACAGGATGCTTCATCAAAAGCTCAAGTGGGAAGGAGAGGGAGAGACAGTCATCAGCTGTAACGCAGTGCCGCACGACCATTAGTGAACACGTGACAGCTCAATTATTGACTTATCACTGCTTTCTGTTCATGTGCATTAAGACTTGCATCAACAGACACAAAAGGTTATAAGTTAAACCCCACATAAACCATCAGTAGTGTAGTATTTAAAGACATTTCAGTGCCACTAGTGTCACCAAACAGAATTGCAAAACTCTGCCCTGTTTTCTATTGGTCACATAAATAGAAAGCCCCACCCCCAAACTCATACCACCGGTTGAGCCGATGCTCCTGTGTCGGGCAGGTCGGGCCGCACAAGCAGACTAAGCCACAGTAAACCTACACATGCCTTATAGTTGTCTCTGCATAATAATCTTGAAAAGAAAAATGTATTTTAATATTGAAAAAATGACACACTCCAGCTTTCACAATAGGTGCGTCCAGGGGGAGTGAGACTATAATAAGTGTTCTCCAAGTCATTTTGGATAAAAGCGTCAGCTAAATGACTACTTGCCTACTTTAGCGTTTTGTGTTTGAGAACAAAAAAGTCTTTCAGACTGCCAGTCTGTCGTGATGTTAGTAAATGAGAGGAGCTTCTGTTCTTAGCTTCTCAGAGAATATGCCAAAACAACAGCTGAAGTCCCAAATCATATCTATGTGGAATTTAGCATGAACTAATAATATAATTTCCACAAATGTAAAATTTTCAAAGTTGAAAATGGATGATGATGTCATCCAAAACAATCACAAAGTCATCTAATTCGTAGAACTTACAAAGACAGACTATTTGAATAAACAGAATGATAACCAGAATAATCAGATGGGAGATATCAGATGCTTAATTACTGTGTAAACTGGGAACGAATTAGCATGTGCGTGTGTGTACACATCTTGACCCCTTTAACAAGATGCGATGTTGTTGATCCCTGCTGCGGATCGTGGCGGCCGACTCTCGCAGGACGAGAGGCGCAAGTTCTCCATGGAGCACAATGTGAATGGCCTATTAATTCCTATTATCCTGATCACTGCACACTAAAATGAAGAATTTAAGACGACTAATTAGCTTTAGGAAGGAGGGATAATGGGTAGAGACGAAGAGTGATGATTGTCAAACACTGAGGTATGTGTGAACACTGTATCAGAAGTATTAGAGAAGCATCGTGCTCATTTAAACACAGGGACCAAATAAATGAAGGCATAAAATGCGGTATCTAAGTTGTATGATTATTATAAGAAAAATGCTTCACATTACAACTAAATGTGCTTCTGTAAAGTCCCATTTTCCACAGATTATCTGCTTAAAAAGAGTGAAATTCTACCATCGTTCACCCACGCTCACGTTATTATCACTAAAATCAAAACTGATATTTTCTATTTAAATGCACGGTGATCGCTGGTTGTCAGAATCAGATGAAATTTGCCAAAAAAGGTTTGTTGGTTTAAACCCATGTCCCCCTGCAAACACAATTTAGCAATTGCAGTTTTGACTTTTTGTCATGTCTTATCTATCCTCAGGCACAAAGTGAAGTAGGACTGTCATTTGTTTCCATTCAAAAAAATAAAATAAATAATAAGGAGCATGATGCAGCTGGGATATGAGGAGAATGAGAGAGATAGACTATTAAGGTAAGAGTTAATATATGGTTGGTGTATGTGGTTGTGCAAATTTGTATATCAGACTTGTAAATCAAACTTACTTTACAACCATCTACTGCTTATGACTCACGGAGGCAGAAATTTACTGGGGCACATATCTCAACCTTTTATTATCTCAGCCCGTCTCCAAATCCCCTTCCCTTCTCCTCCAGCCCACTAAAAGGCTGATTTGTTCTCACCCTATCTCTCAGTAAAATCTCCACGCGGCGCAAACTAAAACCGGTGAGTGAAAGTGGCTCTCTCGAAAGCTATCGCTGCAGGTAAGAGCCCGGCTTAGTTCCTCTACTCTTTCAAAGCACCTGGAAAACTCCTGAAAGGGCCGACTCGATTGCAGACGGCTGATATAAACAGCCTTTATTTCCTCATTTTTACCTCTCCGTCACTGCCACTATCCATTTCTCAGCACAGATAACGGGGGGGGGCTTTTTCGTTAAATGGAAAGACTAGACTTTTTGATCGCATCATTGTAATCGTATAGGAGCATTTCTGGACTCCCGATCAGGCGATGTGTGTTTAACATTCGCATACCTTTGGTCTAATTGCGCATAACAGGTGAAGATATTTCGTGCCGTGGGTAGAAAAAGACCCTCTGGCCAAAAACGCTTCAGGGGTCCGGTTTTACTTGCTAGCGATTGGCTACATGTGGGATGACTGGCAGCTGAGACAACAGTTGAGGCACTTGAGGCACTTTCAATATGTCACAGGCACTAAAACGCATGTTGAAATGGGTCGGATTGTAGAGCTGCTGAACTGTGACGTGAAGCTCTTGGCTCCAGACATCAGGAGCCTGTGTGTGTGTTTTATCTCTGGCTCCAATCACCATTAAGTATCATCAAGACAAGTTCTCAGAAGGACCTCACAGCAAGATCCATAAAGAAGAGATTCACAAACCTCTCTCCCTCTCTCTCTCTCTTTCTTTTTCACTCACTCTCCTACTCTCTCTCTCTCTCTTTCATCTGGCTGTCGATCACTTAAAAAATAGCATAAACATCAGCGCTTACACTTGTCGCACAAATTGCACTTCCTGTTTCAACTTTGTCAGAGCCCTCAAAAAACACATACAAGCTCCAAATATTCATCCAAATCTGTCAAAAAGGTGACTGACACTGTAAAATTATCATCATCGTCTGTGTTATTACCGGCATTATAATATTCCCAAAAGAGAGGCATAATCATTAGACCTGCATGCGTGTGGGTGTGACATCCATGATTATGGCCTTTCATTTTCACCTCTAGCACAAAAGTCTTTTTCAGAGCAGAGAGAGAGACGGAGTGATCAGGAGGCCGACACCAAGCAGATTATTAGCTTGCTTATTATACATACCGTACGCCTACTTCCTATATCCGAAAATAAATGGACACGAAATGTCGATTTACATCGAAAATAATACGTTTAACAAATTTAATAGCAGAAGCTGACCGATCCCCTAAAAAATATGGAACGAAAATATATAATTATATAATTACCAAAATCTGTGTATTAAATACTTTTAATGGCAGAACAAGCCATTCACAAAATCCTGAAAATGGCAGCAAAACTCCCTCCTCCATGTTTATAATTCTCCTGCAGTCTAGACTTCACTTACCCTTGTCTACATCACTCGCCTCTAGAAACATCTCGCTGCGCTCCTGCTGTGAGCGTCCCACCTGCTTAATCCCCTCAAGAGACGCCGTTTTTATGTGTGTGTGTGTGTGTGTACGCCGTTTTATTTCTGAGCACTAACAGTCATTTAGAAACAGAGAGTTGCCCTGGGAACTACCCATGGCAGCAACAGTATCGTTGTTTACTAAATATTGACACTTAGCAAATTAATAATTCACTCTTAATTGACTTCCGCATGCAATATTTATGAAAGGCACATTTGGAACGCTGAAATGGCGCGATTGACTTTTAGAAATGAGAGCAGAGACGGGAGGTCGGACAACTGGAAGGAAAACTTTTTCGTCTGCATGTGTACGTTTGTTTGTGCTTTTTGGTGTTTTGCAGGCTGTTTATGGTACTTTAAGAGCGGCAGAATTGTCAGTACTGTTAAACTTCCGACCTGAAAAGGCAGGAATGATGTTTTTTTACAGCAGCGTTTTGTATCAAAAGCATTAAATAATGATTCTCTTTGAACATTCACAATTACTTGCAACAGCATAAGCGATGTGACATCAAAACCTGTTGAGTCACATTGTTCGTAACATATTGACACTGACAGAACATTTATTTGAAAAGCTTGTTGTTACTCAGTTACGGCTCTGCAATCTATATGCCATTTGTAATTATTGTATAGCTCTTAACTCTGACTCTGTTGTACGTGATGGACTAGCTTTTGAAAAATAGCTAATATATTCAGCTCAAGTTAGAAAAGTGACACTTTATGTCCTTCAAATATTTTCTCTCCTATCATTTTATTCCTTCTTTGTATGAATTACTTGTTATCTATACATGTTTTGATCTCACAAACAGGCATATTCTATCCAGCTATATTTTCAAAAATTGTTTAATTCACTTTTCAGCATTTCACATATCTGTTGGTACTTCCAAACAAACACACACACACACACACACGCACAGGTCTCATTCAGTGTCAGTAAGGTGAGCTGACCCGTTTTATTGAGCGTGCAGGGCCAGCGAGTCACCTTAGCTCTCTACTCTCTCTTGCTCCGTTTCTCTCTTTCTCAATCCCTTATTCCTTTTCTCTCTCTCGCACCACAATAGATCTCCCATAATGCATCAGTTCGGAGGGCCACTTTCACCTCCTCACGTTACCCTCCATTCAGAGGGAGATACAAATGGATAACTTCTGAGAATGGAAAAGTCCTGGATATAGAAACGAGTGATGAATAGATGAACAGAACACCCGGAGAGAGGGAAAGAGAAGACAGTTGTTGAATATGGGAGAGAGACGCACAGGAAGGTGGAAAGAAAAGCAGATTCTTCTTCGTCAGTCAACAGCTACGCTATAGTTTGTCTCCTCGGCGGCTACGTGGAGACGGACTCCATACAGACGGGTTCCGCTGGGAGCACAGACAAGCTTTTAGCAGTTAGCTCACACAAACCTGACTGACACAATGGCAAAAATGACTGGCAGACACTCTGCGCTACCATCACACACACATACACACACACACTGTGAAAAGCCCTGCAGAGTGGATTAGGCCCCACAAAGGCGCTCTTTATACCCTGTGGTATGCTTCTGAGAGGAACCACGTCCATTTTCACTTCTTCAAAACAGCATCATCAATCATCGTTGCAAACACACACACTCAGAGGAATGTCCCGTGGGGCTTCATCTGAAGTTAATAGCTGTGTTCGTCACACAGATATTACAGGTTAGCACACGACACTAAACACAAGAGATAATAGACGCATTGTGTCCTGCTCTATCGATGAAACCGGCTCCTTCGCCATAATTTGAGACAACATGCAAAGAAGCACAAAAGATTCATAGACAGGAGGGACGAGACCCTGAATGTGCACTGTAATCAGCATCGATCGGTCGTGCTTTATGAAGAGACTGTATGTCAAGCCCGCTAGTTTCTCAACATTACAGAAACGCTAACTGAGTTTAGGAAGATTTTACAGCCCAGTTATCGAAATTACTGAGTTCAATGTCCTCCACGCATCATGACACACACACACACACATTAACAAAATATTTCCCTGTAGGTTAAATATTTCTTATGTTTTCTTATGCCACTCATATTGTATAGCTATAAACTATAAACTTTTAATTTTAAAACTTAAAGTACAGTGAAAGAGGCTATATCTTTTTTAATTATATAACTATCCGATAATATAATTTATATGAAGTCTATAAACAATTATAATAGCCTAAAAATTTTAATAGCATAATATAATACGAATATATAATATAAATGGGTTTAAACTTAATCATATATTTTATGTGTAATTGAAATATAAAACTATTATTTATTGGGTTACTATATAGAGGTTTTTTCTGTACCTGTCTCTAAGCAGAACCAGTGCTCACAGTGCAAATGTCACTTTAATGACATTTCCCACGCAGCACCAAACGGCTTTTTTGTGCCTATTTTTAACGTCATTTTATAAGATTCCGATAAAGTTATTTTGGGATTATATCACATGCTTGAAGAAGGCAGTAACAGGGAAGTACAGTGAGGAATATGGTCAGTGGGAACCGAACAAATAACATTAGTACACGCCAGCATGCTCTAAAATAACACAATCACATTAATCATGCAACAGAAAGCAAACTAGCATACATTGTTATATAACACGAAAGCCTTAAATACAAGATGACAAAGCAGTGTTAATCTAATACTTACTGTACATTCAAAGACAAGCTTTTATCATTGTCAAAAGCACAAGCAAATAACTTGAAAAGCCACAGCCGTCAAAAACATCTGAAGATTAACAAAGCTTTAAGGAATCCTCCCAAATCAGGTAAAAACATTGTGGTGCCATCAGAGAGAGAGTTTAGTTCAGTTAGCGGAAACCCCAAAACTCAAAAGCACTATGATTTTCAGTGTGTATGTGTTCCGTACTGTACTGGGCTTCTGAGAAGTTTAACTATGTCTTTACAGAGATTAAAGATAAAATGGAAGGTTCCACACAAACACGGTTCTCCTGGAGGACATAAGCTGAAGGAACAGATGTGTGTGATTAATGGAGTGACACAGGCCTGTGAGAGAAACACAGCAAACGTGTTCAACATTATCGAGCGCAGATGGGCTTATTTTACACGCATACACAGACAACAGCACACACATGCTGACACGCTTTTACTGTAGATGCTTACATGACACATGTGATTTACTCCGCTAATGTGATTCCTGTGATTTAGCATACAATACTTATTGACTGTTGACTAGCACACAATATTTATTCATGCAAACTTATTAGAGGTAGAAAAGGTAATACTATAATAGTGAGTGACAAATTGCTTAAAATGATATTTTAGTGTTTTTTGTAACAAAGTATAATGGAACATTTGGAGAGGAAAACAGAGACAATGGATTATAAACAGTGTTTTCTTCATTTCCTTCATGTCACACTTTCAATAATTGATTTCAGGTTTTTTACACTTTAAAGAGTAAATTGTACCGTATGAATTTGGAAGTAAGATTTGTTAAGAGCCTGTTAACTACAGTCCTTTTAAAAATGTGCCACATCAAATGTGACAAAGATAAAAATGTATCTGTTCTGCACAAATCATATAAACAACACGGCATCCATTTGGATTCAAACTTTTCTGGACGTTCATCATGCTGTGCCAGAGCCATGAAAGGTAAAGATCAGCAGACCCTCATTCCTTACGTTTCTGCATAAATACAAACCCGGAGTTTAAGGTTAAATTCTTATTGGCCCTCAGCGTGTGGTTGTCAGGGATCTGATGGGCATCTTTGAGCCATATGGACCCAAGAACACACAGAGCACAACAGCAAACTGTGACCTGATTGAAAAGTGAAGGGGATCGAACCCAAGACCGGCCTCTCAACCCTTCACCTCTAAATGAGACTCAGGGGTCGACTCACCCTCAAACCATCAACTGTAGGTCCGGATACAATCACTCATGGCAACTGTCACCATGCCGACAGCAGGGGTCCTGTTCTCCCATTGGCTGAAAGAGAGGTCTGTCTCTTACGGACCGTCCATCAGGCGTCCATCAAAGTAGCCTGAGGCGCTCAGAGACACTGTGGTCTTTCTCACTTGCCAGCTTACACATGGTTAAAGAAAGTGAGAGGGAGAAAGAGAGAGAGACACAGAGAGAGACAGTATTGTTTCTGTAAGATATAAAAGCAGCATGTGTTAGAAGCAGCCATTCATACAAACACAGCAATAATAAGTGTAATTGAAATCTTAATAACTCTTTTCTAATGTGAATGACAGTGGCTGAATCTGCCTGTCTCGCTCTCAACAGGTAGTACGATGAAAAACTAGAGGCTCTGCATTTAAGGCAACATTATATTAATTATAAATAACATACACAGAAACATCAGGGGACCAATCTAAGGCTCTATTCATTTACTGCTACCATCACTGTGCTCAAGTGACCTTATGGTCATAAAAAACACAATGGATATTGTTTTAAAATAAAGCAATGAGCCACAAGAGGCTGTGAATAGAATCTCTTACAGTGATTTTATAACTGTTAAGGGTAGCAAAATAGTAAAGTAGTAAAATGAGCTTTTACACAACAGCAGCAATACAGTAAAAAACAACACCACATAAATAAGTATTAATAATAATCTGAACAACCAGTTTTTTTCTTCCATGTAATAGAGTAATATCCAAGTTCGTTAGGCTAACGCTCATTTACAGTTGCCAAGCAACACAGAAACTGCATTAACTCTACTTGATGTGCGGTCACAGGTGTGTGTATATTTTACACACCTTAAATGCAGCTCATCCAATCAGAATTGATTATTGGAAACTGACATTCTGAAAAAAAAAACATGGCATTCTGGGTAAATGTGTGAAGTATACATAAACCCCTCTACCTTTAACCATGTTTGCTTTAGTTTATAACCTGAGATTCAGACAAGCTGTTTTAATAATCAATTCAGCATTTTGGAAACTAACTCAGATTGTTAGTTAATTAGGTGATTTGGTTTAAATATGTAGCTGATTTTTATTCTGCTGGCTGTTATTCTGTCACCTCTCTCTCTTTCTCACACAGACTGAAATGGCCATAAAAAAGACAGTTTGGCTCCTTGTTGGGTGCGAGGCTTTATGAAATGAATTCACCAGTGAATGTTATTTTTTCCAACTTTAACAAATTCTCTAGTGCACAAACAAAGGCATTGGTTTTAAACAAAACATAAATATCTTGTGTGTTTCACAGACATGCTTGAATCATACGTTTACTAAACTGGGTATTCATTCACATAAGATGAAAAGACGGTAAGATGAAGTGGTCTCTTTACAACAGCTAAGAAGACTGAGGTGATATAGCAAATAACTGGAAATTACGGTTACCATGTTACCATGGTAACTTTTTTGCAGATGGTGTGTCAATCTAAGGAGATACAGACCATCTGTTTGTGTAAACAAGCCTTAGAAATGGCCAAAATTCAAACACAACGGGGTTTCACATCAGTTGCTACAAACACACACGCACACACACACATGGGTGTTACTGCTGCTATTCACGTTAGCATTGGAATTTCCTTTGCCATTGCACACTAACAAATCAGAGAGAGCATGGGGTCTGTCTGTCTGTGTATCTTAACTTAGAACTGACATATTAATAATATGTATAATGTGCATATCTAACAAAATTGCACAATCCTAAGGACCAGTTATGTGCGCACTGTGTAAGTGTGTGTGTTGGTGTGTGTCCACCCGTGCCAGAGAGTCAGATGGGCCACAGAATGTTCTGAATAAATCATGAGATTTGTGATGCTGCAAGCAGAGCATTTTATTCTGTGACAAGCAGAAACCAGTAATACTGACGTCTCGCTGTATGCATGAGAGTGTGTTTCTCTCTGACTTGTTTACATTAAACTGTATTTACATCACTGCAGTAAATAGGGATGCTGATGGTAATCTCGGCCCTTCTGAATTCAGTCAGATATGGGCCTATACTGATCGGGAGGCTCAGATTCCACCCAATTGTCATCAGATGCTACTTAGTTAAAGAAAAATCAAATTAAAACGACCTCCATCAACATTATTTTGCATAACAAAACATTAAGGCTAACAAAAACCTCGCAAGACTGCAATTTTTTTATTTTATTTGACTAAACATAGTGCTGTTCAAGCATAGTCTTTACCAGACCCGATTTGTGGTTAATTGCATTCTCAGGCGGCACACCCACGGACCGCCCATGGACCATCTCATGCATACTGTGCATAAAAATGTCAAGACTTAGCGGAAATCACCACCTCCAATCTGATTACCTGCTTCTATGCAATTTCAAAGAGTCAGAATGCACAGGTTTTATCAGTCCAGTGGGAACGCAAATCGTGTTTACAAGCTGCTAGGCTGCTATACTGAGTGCTTCCACTGGATATTTAGCTGTGTTTTCTAATTTCTTTACAAACATCCTCAAAAACTGCTGTGCTATTATTTAAATGAGCTACTGCTTCGGTGCATCTGGTTATTGCAACAAAGGTT
>JAZGTJ010015118.1:0-13596 GCA_036877575.1 Botia almorhae
GCTCCAAAAATTTGGAACTGTCTTTCAATTGAAGTTAGAGAGTCCAGTAGTATCCATGTCTTTAAAAAGCGTGTTAAGACATACCTCTTTAAAGTTGCTTATGAGTATAATAGCTTGTGAAGTGTGTGCAATTTTTATTTGACTTATTTTTAATGCTTAGATTGCTTATACTTTTTTTTTCTTTTTTCTGTGTATTTATGTAATTGTTTTATTTGTAAATTTTATTTTGATTTGCTTATATTTGTTAAATTATTTAAAGCTTTAATTATCTTATATTTATGTTTTTATGTTTGTTTCATGCCTGTGAAGCACTTTGAGTTGCATTTATGTATGAAAAGTGCTATACAAATAAAATTATTATTATTATTATTATTATTATTAAAAGAGCGTTATCTAAGAAAAATGTGTGAGTGCATTTTTGAGTGCAAGAAAAATCTTTTCTTGATGGGTTAAGAAAGCGCCATGGGTCAACGCAACCAACCTGATCCATAAAAGTTGTTACTGCCTTAGCCATAGCTGATTGCTCTAAAGTTTTAGGATTTGATCGATCGAGCCTTGTGTCCATAACACAGTTGAAATCGCCTCCTAGTATAAGGTAATGGGAGTTAAAAAAAGGGAAGTGAAAAATACGGGATTATCTCAGTTTGGGGCATAAATATTAACCAACACTACTGACATATGAAAGAGACTGCTGACAACTATAACATGACCTTCAGGGTCTGCAGTAATCTGCGATGGAGTGAAATGAACTCGTTTATGCATAACAATAGTAGTGCCTCTGGCTCTACTGTTGAAGTTGGAGTGAAAAACATGACCTGTCCATGGTTTTCTTAATCTGATGTGGTCTTCAACACGCAGATGTGTTTCCTGAAGAAAAATGATATCAGAATTCAAATTTTTAAGATGAGAAAACACTCTGGAACGTTTAATTGTTCCTCCTAAACCTCAAACATTCCAGCTAACCAAATTACCAGAAAACCCTCTACCAGTTGGCCCAATGTTAAAAACAGCCATTCCTATAGTGCAAAAAAATATAATCAATCAGGCAAAAAAACATCTGTAAACTAAAAAACAAAACAAAAAACAAAGCAAAATTATGCAAAAAATCGTTCTCCTCCAAAAAAAAAATGTTAACAACCCTAAAACCAACAGAACAAACGAACAAAAGAACATACATCCTAAACTCATCATAAAAACCAGCACGAGTTACACAGCCGGAAAATCATACAGTGAAGTCCACTCCGACAATGAACAGCACTAAAAAAACAAAGTGATCCTAACAATAATAATAAAAGTAGTAGAATAATCTCTTTATGCACCTTGGCCCAGCGTAGTACGATATCTTTGTCCAGAAACCTGTGAAATCTGATGATGAATTGCCGAATAATGATGAGCGCGGTCAATTTCAGAAGGAGCTGAAAGGACGTCTTTCATGGATTTAACAAAAAAGTCGGTCACAAACTCTCTTGGATTTCTGCCCTCAATCCCCTCTGGAAAGCCTACCACCCGTAGATTCTGTCGCTTCGATCCGGAGACCAAATCATCCACAGCAGATCCGAGCATTGTGTTTAAATCAGACGCCGCTGTTAACTTGGCCTTTAACGAAGTGACTTCGTTCTCCAATTCGGTAATTCTGCCACTGTGATCAGTAGGGCCATTTCCATCTCCGAAATAGTGGCGGTATGAGAGGCCAAAGTACCGTGAATGCTATCCAAAGATGTTTGTAAAGGGAACAAGGAAGCGTTCAGCAAAGCAGTAAATTCCTCTGTTAAACTTTGCCTTGACTTCTCAAGCTCTGATACGAGCACCTCTGCTGTTAGAGGAACAGGCGCCGCCGCCGCCATGTCGGACTCCTCAAAGTTTTTTCCCGAGGCTTCTTGGTATTTAGGACTTTCTTAATCTTGCCCATTCCTGCATTCGCTTCACTCCCTGATTATTAGAGACACTTTATCATGTGTCGAATATAAGAAATAACTGCTGCAAATCAGAATCGGCTTTATTGCCAGGTACGTTTACACATACAAGGAACTTGTTGTAGTGACAGAAGCTCTACAGTGCAACAGAATTACAGTGACAAGACAAGACACAGGTAATACAAAAAATAATATACAATATTCTGCCGAATGTTCAGCAGTTCATCCCTGGTAAAACTGGTGGTTTTTAACAAAAGACAGGAAAAACAAAAAAACAGGAAAAACTAACAGAAACAAAACAAACACTTGAGAGCTACGCACTGAGGATGCCATACTCGCCGCCATCTTGGTACTATCAAGCCATGATTCCTCCCCTCGTCCATCTTAATTCCTTAAACATCTATATTGTAACCCAAAAACTGAATAGAAGTTTGATGGAAAGTACACTTTTTAGCCTTTAAAGAACAGGTGGTGTTCGCGGAGCCACTTGAGGACCTTAGAAACGTGTTGGCGATGTTCTGCCTCGTTCCAGAAGTAGACTAAAATATCATCAATATAAATGATCAGAAAATGATTTAAGTACTCCCAGAACACCTCATTTATATAACCCTGGATTACAGAGGGGGAATTGACAAGACCATAGGGCATCACAAGGTACTCGTAATGCCCGGTAGGAGTGATGAAGGCAGTCTTCCACTTGTCCCCCTCACATATTCAAATGAGGTTGTATACGCTTCTGAGGTCCAACTTTGTGAAGATTTTGGCTCCGCAAAGTTGTTCAAGTGCTGTAGGAACGAAAGGAAGGGGATACCTGAACGGTATTGTGATCTTATTTACAGTAACTCACGATAATCTATGCAAGGCCGCATGCCTTCATCCTTCTTTGCCACAAAGAAGAAACTAGAAGCAGCAGGGGAGGTAGTTGGTCGGATGTACTCTTGATGTAATGCCTCGTTGATGTACTCCTCCATGGCCTTCTGTTCTGGGATGGAACGTGAGTAGATTTTACCTCTGGGTACTGGAGCATCCGGAGTGAGGTCAATGGGACAGTCCCATGGTCTGTGTGGTGATAAGGCTGTGGCTCGTTTCGGGCAGAAAACGTCACTGAAGTGGGAGTACTCCTTGGGAATGGATCTCTTTTCCAGAGGACTTTCGATGGATATGGAGAAAACTGGGATATCAGAGGTAGATACGTTTGGTCTTGGTAGATTCTGAAAACATTTATAGAAACAGTTCTTACCCCACTTCAGGACTTCACCGGAGGACCAGGATATTGAAGGGTCATGTGAAATGAGCCACGGGCGCCCTAATATGACTCCAGATGTAGATCCCTCCAGAACCAGTAGAGAAATATCTTCAAAGTGAAACAGACCAACTTGTAATTTGATGGGACCCACCACACATCGTACATGTCCTCGGCCGATAGGATTCCCGTCTATCGACTGTATCTTGTATGTAGTTTCATTGATACTTTTATTGAGCTGGAGTTGATCACAGGTTGTCATAGATGAAGTTGCCGGCTGACCCAGAGTGCATTAACTAAAACACAACAAGGAGTAGTAGTGAGTTGTATGATCGTTGTGAGTGGTGATACCTTCATGGGTGATGAGGAAACAACACTCACCAAAAGTCTTGGAGGATGAATGGGACATGTTTGGATTACATGTCCCCTTTGACCACAGTATATGCACAGACCCTGAGTCAGCCGGCGTTGATGTTCAGCCGAGGACAGACGTGTAAGGCGGGGATGGTCCAGTTGCAAAGGTTCCGGTTGTGGTTCTGGAGGGCTGGAGTTTTCTGGCTGGCGGTAACAAATTGGTGGATGTTGAGATGATGTTCCTCCTCCACAAACACATAAAACCAGTTTGCAACTCTAATGGACAGTTGAATTAAACTTTCTAGTCCCATTGTGTCATCATACGATAAGAGACGCAATCGGATAGAGGGATTTAAACCTTGACGATATGTAGTCAGTAGTGAGCGTTTGTTCCAACCACTAGATGCAGCAAGAGTTCTGAATTTTAATGCATAGCCTTGAATAGATGAATTACCTTGACTGAGTCGATAAAGTTTTTCACCAACAGATAAATCCCCAAAAGATAATCCAAATACTTCTCTGAAATGAGTTATGAACACATCCAATGACTGAGTTGCGAGTTCTGCTGCCATAGCATTTTTGTCCACTGTAGTGCTCGTCCTGTCAACAAGGAGATAATAAAACAGATCTTAGCTCTTTCAGTAGGGAAGCGATGTGGTTGCATTTCCAGAGTGAGGGAGCATTGGAGGAGGAAACCATTGCATTCATCTGCCGAGCCAGAATAGGGCGCTGGATTTACCATGGGACTGGCCGTGTAAATTGGCCCGGAAGTGGAAGGAGGTGAAAAAGGTGCTTGTGTTGTTGTGGTAGCAATGTGGATAACCCGGCGTAGTGAGTCCACCAGCTCCTGGATTGGATCCACACCTGTCGGTTCCATTCTGGTGGTCTGATCTTCTGTAACGGAATGCAGACTCACACACAAGATGTTGGTTTGACCGACAGGTGTATTTATTGCAGATGTAATGTAAATAGGTAAGTATGATGAGAGATAATGTCCAGAGATATATAACTGATTTTATAATGATAATACAAACAATGAGGTCCAGGAGCTAGGGTTGACGATGGAACTTCTGTGACAATTACACTGCTGTGACTTTTTCCTGCCTAAAACTTGCTGTAGAGTCTAAATGAGCTTAAGTTAAGTAAATAGATAATGAGAAGATTAATAAAGAAGTCCATCATATTCACACAGCTTCTGGGTGACACAGGTTATGGATGCAATCTTAAATTGGCATGAGGATAAGCATACAGCTGACTACAGGACTTTGGGGAAATAAAAGACAGACTTTTTAAGTTAACTAAACTTAAAGGAAAAAAAAGGTGATGCATATATTATTCAATGTGTATACGTTTACTGTATTTTAAAAAAAGTGTATTAATAAATGTTTGTTTCACTCATTTTAATAAATTCTTGAGAAAGTATATCTTTCTGTTTATTTGGAATACTTCCATGTATTATATTGCACCAGCACCATCAGCCAACTCCCCAAAGGTCATACTACTCACCACTTCCCAAGATGGCTGTCTTCTGGAAAAATACATGGAGAAGTTCCTTGAGCTTTGGCATCAGGTAACTGGAATGACGGCACTCTCCAGTTAGGCCCCGTTTACACGAAGGGAAGACGCAGATTTTTCCCTGCGGTTTGGCCTCTCATTTACACGAAAACCCAGTTTTTATTACAGAAAACGATTATTTCTAAAAACTCTGGCCAAAGTGGAGATTTCTGATAACGCCGGTTATGTGTTGCCGTGTCAACTGGGAGAACAGGGTTTTAGGTTCTCAAACGTCACATTATGCGCCAGAAAATGCTTAACATCATGTGAGTGCCCTATTTACAGCTGTTTTGAAAGGAACAGGAAATCGCTCGTGTTATTCGTTGGTGTCGATTCTGAGGATTTTGATTGGCTTGCATGGCTTTTTTCTTTTCCCTATACTGCCGCCCATAGGTTTGGCATAGTTATTATGGCGCTCAACGGCGTATGTATGCGGGTTGATATAAATGACAAGTTTTTTGAAAACATTGTTGTGTGCACAATGTTATTATTGAAAACGGAGGGGAGGAAATATTTGTTTCTCTAAATACCCGGCTATGTGTAAATGTGGTCTTAATTTTTTGGAGTCTTCCAGGTCTGCAGATGCCATCCCTCCAGCTCCACCTTGGTTTTCACTCTCCACACTGTCACCCTGGTCCTTCAGATCTATTGTGACAAACCAGTGCTCAGGCTGGATTTGACACACAATTTGTTTGAGCATCAACATCTTGAACCTGTATGTCCTTAGAGACTGATTCAAGCGACGCAGACCCAGAATGGGATGCAGCCCCCGTCCTTTTTGGGAACTATACAATTTTGGCTGTAAAAGCCGAGATCGCTTAAGTGTGGGGGAACACATTCTATGGCCCCTTTCGCCAAGAGAGTCTCTAGTTACCGGGCCAACACTAAATGCTGCTCTCCTACTCCCGCTGGGGGCTCAGAGAGGGGTTTGGCACAGCAGGAATGGGGGGAACAGGGGTCCCCCTCAGTGGGGCTGGCCCCCATTATGCTGCTGCTGGCATCAGGTGTTCTTCTTCTTCTCAGCCTTTGAGGATATGACGGTCCTCAGATCAAACCTCCTCTTTGGCTGTGAGGCCTGCGCAGGCTGCCCAGTCCCCTTAGATATTTGAGGGGGAGCTCAAGCAGGCTCACTGCACCAAACAGACCTTGAGGAGCAACCAGGGCATCCAAGAGAAAAGCTTTATCCGTGTCGTAAATGCCCGACAGGTTGAGCCACAGATGCTTCTCCATAGCCACCAGGGCAGCCATAGAATGGCCAATAGGACGGGCTGTCTGCTTTGTGGCACAAAGGGCAATATGTGTGGCTCTGCGGAGCTTTTGAACCCCATCCGGTTCAAACCCCCCATTTTGGCCCAGGTCTTTAATCCTGGTACGTGGCAAAACTGCCATGGTGTGCAGCGATGCACCAGCCTGACCTGCTGCCGCACAAGCAAGGCAGGTTTCTCCCATGACGATGCTGTAGAGGGAGAGAGATAGCCCACAAGCGTCTCTTCAACCCTAGGCATCACCCCATAAACATGTTTAGGTAGACCCACAATAGAGGAATAATTGCTGGTATTGGGAGTAAATACACAAGCTGAATATGGATTCTTTCACAACTTCGTCACCTCAGTGTGAAGATCTGGGAAGAATGGGAAGTTGCGACGGAGAGGCTGTTCCTTGTTGGATGATAGAAACCTATCAGAAAGAGGAAGCTGGTCTGCCTCAGCACTCATCTGGCTGCTGTCAGTCAGATCGTCATCTGATACTGCCAGCATGAGATCATCCTCCAGCTTAGAAGACAATGCAGAGCGAGGTCCTGAAGCTTGCATGTGCTCATCCGATTCGGCGGAGAGTGCGAGAGAAAAGGTGGAACCTGTCTCTCAATGCTCATCAGCCAAATCGAGCTGCGAACCCCACAAGTGAAGTAACCGCTTTGCCTCGGCAGAAGCAGGACCTGCCCGCAAGGTGCAGCTGCCCGGCTCCCGTCAGGATTAAAGAGAGCCAGGCGGGAGCGGACAAATAACACACATGATGCGTGTTACCCGCCGCAATATAACGTGGGCAACGTGGCACACTCTTTTTAATGTTCTTAGAGGACATATTTTTTCTTCAAAATTATGTATTTAGCAGGTGCATTTTAAAGGCTTTGTGGCACGCAATGCTATGTCACATGACCTTGAACTTGCCTATAGGCCTGGTTTTACACGTGTTCAGACCTGGGCATGCCTGAAGCGTTTTCCCCATAGTGTCAAGCTGACACAGCGTCGAATTCCCTCAAAAAGGAACTCTAACATAGACTTTGGCACATGACTGTTTCACTGACATCACAAAACAGCTAACTACACCCCTAGCCACAAACACGAATTTGTATTCAAAAACAATGTCATTGTGACTTGGACTGCAACAGTTTGTTTGAGGTGTTTAAATATTTTAAATGTTTAGAAATATTTAAAAATAGTGTTAAGAATGGTTACATTTAAATCAGCACCACACAAATGTACAATTGTAAACAGTCTCACATTTTATAAATAAACATAATAAAAAGGGGGTTTTCAAACCCTCATAAGACAGTCTAACCCTAACCCAGACATTATAAAGATATTTATTTCCACTGGATAGTAGACACACCTTTTTGTTTTAACAGTCTATAGATCTGGTAGAGGTGAACCTTCAGAGGTGTGGATAAACACATTTGAATGCCCTTCCCCAGTAAGGAAGAACAAGGAATGCTCTTTGATCAGAAAACTAGAATCAGAAACTACATAAAGTAGAATGCTGACCATAACCCAGATGAAGCTGTGAATGTTTTCTTCAAAAGCGTTATGCTCTGATGAGCTATACATAATGCATGCATCACATTTATTAAGACATGGCGGTGTGACAGTAGTGCGCAGTGGCCGCTCCGGATACAAAATTGTGCTTTTTGTTATTTTGACAAACCTCTGTGCCCGCATGGACATCTGCGCTACTGGTGTTTGTGTATACAACCACCAGATACTCAAAAAATGCAGGAGATACACTACAGCTACTCTACATTATGATCTGCTGGAGAAGCTACACAATCTCGGCTTGCTGCGGGGACCAGGCCTCCAGCCCTTGGCGTCACCTGATGCAGATGACCGGGGCAGGGGGCGTCGCAAGAGGTGCGTAAGAAAGCGGAAGCGCGGCAAGAGGGCGGAGGTACATGCTTGGCTAAAAACAAATGCTAGCCGACCGGCTCTCCCGTCGATCCTACTCTCCAATATCTGCTCCCTGGACAATAAATTGGATTACATCCGACTCCAGCAAACTACGCAGCATGAGTTCAGAGACTGCTGCGTCTTTGTTTTCACACAGACGTGGCTCAGCGACAGAGTTCCGGACACCGCCGTTCAGCTAGACGGGCTAGCTTTGTTCCGTGCCAAGTAGCCCCGCCCCCACTTTTGCTACTCAGACCACATCTCTGTTATGCTAATCCCAGCATACAGACCGCTAGTCAGACGCTCGAAACCGGTTCTGAAACAGGTGAAAACCTGGCCTGCAGGAGCCATCTCTGCTCTTCAGGACTGTTTTAAACACACTGACTGGCACATGTTCAGGGAAGTAGCAACTGACGGCGACTTCAACTGGTGAAAACAACATTCCTTGCAGGGTGCTTAGAGGAAGCGCAGACCAGCTGGCAGATGTTTTCACAGACATCTTCAACACCTCCCTGAGCAGCAGCGTTGTGCTGATGTGCTTTAAGGCCACCACCATTGTCCCCATGCCAAAGAAGTTTCCAGTGTCCTGCCTCAATGACTACCGTTCCAATTGCACTCACACCCATCATCATGAAGTGCTTTGAGAGGCTTGTCATGAGGGACATAAAGAATCTGCTGCCCCTCTCTCTGGACCCTCTGCAATTCTCTTACTGCCTCAGCCACTCAACAGATGATCACCACCACCCTCCTCCTGGCCCTCACCCACCTGGACAATAAAGACACATATGTTCGAATGCTGTTCATAGACTTCAGTCCAGCATTCAACACAATCATTCCCCAGCACCTGATTGGAAAGCTAAACCTACTGGGCCTGAGCAACTCCTTCTGCAACTGGATCCTGGACTTCCTGACTGGGAGACCTCAGTCAGTCCGGATCGGGAACAGCCCCTCCGACACCACCACACTGAGCACTGAAGGCCCCTCAGGGTTGTGTGCTAAGCCCATTTCTGTTCACTCTGCTGACTCACGAATGTCTAGCAATGCACAGCTCGAATCACATCAAGTTTGCCGATGACACAACCGTGGTGGGTCTCATTGGCAAGAACGACGAGTCAGCATACAGAGAGGAGGTGCAGCGGCTAACGGACTGGTGCAGAGCTAACAACCTGTCTCTGAACGTGGACAAAACTAAAAAGATGGTTGTTGACTTCAGAGGAGCACACCATGACCACTCTCTGCTGAACATCGACGGCTCCTCTGTGGAGATCGTCGTGGGCACCAAGTTTCTTGGTGTTTACCTGGCGGAGAAACTCACCTGGTCGCTCAACACCAGTTCCATAACAAAGAAAGCCCAGCAGCACCTGTACTTTCTAAGAAGACTGAGGTAAGCACATGTCCCATCCCCCATCCTCACCACGTTCTACAGAGGGACCATCGAGAGCATCCTGTGCAGCTGCATCTCTGCCTGGGGTGGAAATTGCACCATCTTGGACCGCAAGACCCTTTAGCGGGTAGTGAGGACAGCTGAGAAGATCATCGGGGTCTCTCTCCCTCCATCACGGACATTTACACCTCACGCTGCATCTGCAAAGCCACCAGCATTGTAGATGACCCCATACACACTTTACTCTTCTACCGTCTGGCAAACGGTACTGTATTCGGACCCCCATGACCAGACTATGCAATAGCTTTTTCCCCCATGCCATCAGGCTCCTCAATAGTCAGTAACTGGACTGAAAGATCATACACACACACAACTTATATATACACACAACTGGGCATTCCCCACCCTCTACAAGTCTTTTTGCACATCTTGCTGCCTAAAATTATGGCTACACCTATGTTTACACTTATGTTTACTGTTAACACTTATGTTTACATATGTTTACAACTGTTACCGTCACCAGGTTTACTTTTTCCTTACAGAACTGTGTACTGGTCGGCGTTGCACTGGGACTTACTGTAACGAATAGTTACAGGTGTTAGGATCCAAATGCAGTTTTTATTAGAATGGTCAAACAGGCGAGGGTAATCAACAGTAAACAGGGATAACACAGGTGAGGCAAATCATAATTGTAGACAAGCAGTGGTCGAGATAGGCAGCAAACAATCAAAAACCAGAAACACAATCCAAAAGATCGAGACAGGCAGCAAGAATCAAAACGATAAACAATCCAATCAAGGGCCAGGCAGAGAAGAATCGATATCCAAAGACAGTCCAGATCATACACAAACATCAGCAGGAGAATATAGGAAAAACGCTCAGAATTGATGCAGGGCAAACAAGACTTCGCAAAGAGTGATATTGAATGTCCGTTATAAATAGGCAGTGGAAACGATGAACAGGTGGCGAACAGAAAGCGATCAGCGGATGTAAAATGCATTCTGGGAAATGTAGTTCGGGATTCCGTTCAGTATTCCGGGGAAGGCTCCCTCTGGTGTCGTGGCACAGAGGAGGCTGGAGCCTCCACCGTAACAAAGACATCTGTAAACATGATTAAAATATAAACACGAGGCAAAAATACAGAATGTGGCAATTTACTATTGGTTATTTTAACACTTTACAGCCGCATCCCTCTAACTAATGTGACATAAGTATTGGGACAATTGGCTCACAGGTGTTTATTAGTGATCAGCTATGACCTGTTGCGTTGTTCACACATTTAAAGCAGGAAATGTGAAGTATCAGTTTAATCCATTGCTTCTTCATTTTTAATCTTATTTTGGTGACAACACACATTAACCAAGATGAAGATGAGGGAACTGACTCTAAAAGAAAAGAGAAAATCAATTAGAACTATAGCACAAACATTAGGCATAGCCAAATTGTCAGTTTGGAATGTCCTGAAAAAGAAAGAAACCACTGGCAACTTCAGCAACCAACAATGACCAGGTCGGCCATGAAAACAACAGCAATTGATGAAAGGCAAATCGTAAGAGCCGTAAAAAAGAACCCTAAAGTAAGTATCAGTGAAATCACCAACAACCTACTAAAAGCTGGGCTGATGGTCTTACGATCTACTGTTCGCAGGAGAGTTTGACAGCAGAATCACAGAGGCTACACCGCAAGATGCAAACCTCTAATCAGCACCAAAAACAGAACTGCCAGATTACAGTTTGCAAAAAGACACAGGGATGAGCCAACTGAGTTGTGGAACAGAGTTTCATGGACAGATGAGACAAAGATTAACCTTTATCAAATGGTTGGGAAAGCAAAAGTATGGAGAAAAAAGGAACTGCAAATGATCCAAAGCCTACAACCTCATCGGTCAAGTATGGTGGCGGTAGTGTCATGGCATGGGTATGCATGGCTGCTTCTGGAACAGGATCCCTCATCTTTAATGATGATTTAACAAATGATGGCAGCAGCAGAATGAATTCAGAAGTGTACAAAACTATCTTGGCTACCATTGTTTAAGAAAATGCCACCAGACTCATTGGGAAACAATGACCCAACAGGACAGTGACCAAAAACACACTGCCAAATTAATGAGTTTATTTGGAGACAGAAATGGAAGGTCTAAAATTGGCAATCTCCTGATGTAAATCCTATTGAACATGCATTTCACCAGTGGAGACTAAAGACAGAAACTCTCCAAAACAAGAAACAGTTGAAAATGGCTACATTAAAGGCTTAGGAAAGCATTTCAAAGGATCAAACCAAAAATCTGATGATGTCTATGGGTTACTCGTTTTGTTGAGGCTTGGCAGTGGTATGGCTCGCGTTTTGAGGATCATTTTCTGGTACGTATGGTTTTTATATTATGGCTTTTATTATTAATATTTAACTCTGAGTTGATGAATTGTTTTGTTTAGCAGGAATCTTGATTTTTGTTGAGGGCATGCTGTCCTTATGGAGATTTTGGGGTGACCATTTCCTGTGTGAACGCTCTTAAAACGTAGCTGCTGTTTTGTTTTGCTCTTTTGGTTTTGTTCCCATATATTTTAAAATGATTACCACAGAAATGCATGAAATCTGCCATTTAATCTGTTTGAAACGTGTTTTTAACAATTTTAAATGTAGTGTGCTAGCATTGGAAAAATGTTCTGAAAATACAGTGTTTTGCAGGTTGTAGAGTATAAATGACAAAAGAGTTTGTCAGTTTTTATACACATGGTCACTAAATACATTCTGTCTGAAAGCAATAACAAATGATTCACAGTTTGGTCTGCACAGACTTTTGTTTCGCTGAATGTGTGAAAAATTGTACAAATGTGGCTTTCAGTATTGAGCAATGCTTGTTATTAAAAAAACTGTAATTGAATGCATTTTGTTTCTGTTGCTGCAGAAATTCAATACCAAAAATTTAATGACCGATCTTAGAGTTGCTTTGTAGAATATACGGTTTACAAAATAAAAGACAGAATTGCTGCAGTAAAAACTTTATTTGCAAAAGGACATTACTGCAAGATAACTAATATGCAACATAGCTGCCTTATGTGATAATATAAAATATATAAACTAGGGATGCACCGAACTTTCGCCTGAAAATTTTCACTTCTCCTATCAGTGCTCACACTTACTCTTACTCTAGCCTTATCAAAAGACAATCATGTCAGCCGGTCATAACTGTAACGATGGGGCCGGTAGTGTTTGTGATAATAAACGAAGACAGTAACACAGAACTCAAAAACAAACAGTATTTAATAAATGAAAGAAACACAAAATAACACAAACACTAACCGTAAAAATAATGAGACGACGACAAGTGCAAAACAGCAGTGAAATACAAAAAACAAACCACGATGAACATACAAACAGATCCAGGGCAGAAGTATCCAAAGGGGGGTAATCCAAAATCGTAATCCAAAATGTATCAACAGCAGAAATCCAAAAACCAGGGAACAACACGAGAAATAAACTAGATACGAAACCACCGAAACCAACGCCAAACACCCACAATGAAACATACAAAACACAGAACTTAAATATACTAACTAATCATGGATGAACAAGTGATGACGATAACACAACTCGGAAGTGAACACAGATGACACCGGAAACAGAAAACAACATATCATAATAAGAGCTTTGTGACATTAGGTCCCTCTCCCGGTAGGCGTGTCCTCACGGCGTATAGCCGAGGGAGATGCCAGGGCAGAGACTTGCGACGCCAGGGTGGAGACTTGTGACGCCAGGGCGGAGAGTTGCGACGCCAGTGCGGAGACTTGCAATGCCAGGGAGGAGACTTTGGGGTAGCGAACGAGCACCGTCGCCTGGGCAGACTCTGGCATGGCGAGCAGCGTCGCCTGGGCAGACTCCCGTTCACCGTGGTGTCGTCTGCAAACTTGATGATGGAGTTGGATCCATACATAGGCCTGCAGTCGTGGGTGAAAAGGGAGTAGAGGAACGGGCTTAGCACACCGCCCT